>JBCAUG010665999.1:13487-61242 GCA_038406175.1 Haplosyllis leylae | reverse complement strand
CCAGTGCTATATTATTATATATAGTAACATCAAGGATAAAATTTTGGGCTTGAAAACATTTGGTGGAAACATTGTGAATTAATGACGTCACTAAATGATCACTAGGTGTCTCTCCTAGTAAGCTCAAAATCATAATGTTTCCACCAACAGTCTTTGAGCCTAAAATTTTATCCTTCATCTTACTATATATATTATTTTAGCACTGGACTGGACTAACTTTAAATTTTCCCGCCAGGAAGTGACATATGTAATTAATATTCATGAGTGATGTCACTTCCAGTCCAGTCCAGTGCTATATTATTATATATAGTAACATCAAGGATAAAATTTTGGGCTTGAAAACATTTGGTGGAAACATTGTGACAAAATTTAAATTTTCCCACCAGGAAGTGGTCTGACGTCACTTCCAGTCCAGTCCAGTGCTATATTATTATATATAGTAACATCAAGGATAAAATTTTGGGCTCGAAAACATTTGATGGGTACATTATGATTTTTTATCTGAAAAATGACGTCACTAAATAATCACTAGGTGTCTCTGCTAGTAAGCTCAAAATCATTGAATTAATGTTGAATGAGATAACAAAATTTGATATTTTGGGGGTGTTTTACGAAAGGAACCCAAGGTAAACTTTTTTAATAATTACCACAGGGTAAAACCAATTAGTGCATCTTATAGATACATCCAAACGCTAGGTGGGACAATAACAAATTTAAATGCTATTTGATATGAATATCCTCAAAATTAACAGGAAAAAAGGTAAAAAAAGCAAAGTTTTAAATTTTCAACATTAGAGTGTTTTGCAAAAGGAACCCAAGGTAAACTCTTTTAATAATTATTGCAGGGTAAAACCAATTAGTGTATCTTATAGATACATCAAAATGCTAGGTGGGACAATAAAAAATTTAATGCTCTTTGATAGGAATATTCTCAAAATTCATGATACAAAAGTGGTATTCACAGGAGAAATTCAAAGCAGAAGCAAAGTTTTTCAACATTTGAGTGTTTCACGAAAGGAACCCAAGGTAAACTTTTTTAATAATTATCGCAGGGTAAAACTAATCAATATGTCTTAAAGATACTTCAAAATGCTAGGTGGGACAATAAAAAAATTAGGTAATCCTTGAGAGTAATACTCTCAAAATCCAGATTTATAAAAGTTGTTTTCATCTCTGAAATTATATGTAGGTAATTTGTACCAAATTGCTATATTTTTCCCTCCTATGATGTTTTGGATGAACAGTATGAGGATAGAAGGAATGAACCATTTAAACTGAAACTGAAAAAAGGTTTCAAGTTGAACACTATTGAGAGACTATAAAAGAACGAGGATCCAGCACTGACATAAACATTTCACACTAGAAACTGGTAGAGAGAAGAGATCGTTCTTACAGATAAAAGAAAAGATGGTAGAAGAAATGATTTGCACTCAATTTGGTTCAATGTCAAATTACCACAAAAAGATTAAAGGAATAAAATCGATGTTGGATTGGAGAGACTTTATAATGAAGTACCGCGGACCACACAGTCTGGATAATCCTGTTCTACAGACATTTTTGATTAATAAAACTGTACCAGAGCTTCTAAAAAAATCGAAGTTCTTCAAAAATGGAGATGAAACTGTAAAAACTTCTGCAACAGAAATCCTCTTACAGGATGACCTGCACTGGGTGGACATATTCCCTGATGGGTGGGGAAGTCCAGCACCATTTATGAGATCATTTATGAAAAAAGAGAAATATACTTGCAACCTCTGTAAGAAAGAACATACAAAACCACTGAATTTTGAACAAAAAGATATCCTACAGGTTGTAATAGATATTTTACAGAAGCAAGAATCAAGATGAAGATTGGAACAAGAAAGCAGTTATAAACATCATTTAAAAGTTACATAAAGGAAATGCGCCAAATATCTTACTTTTGAAGAATGAAGCCAAGAGGAAGCTATGTTCAAAGTAAAAGAAGATGGGACACTGATCACCTATCTGATTGGACATAAAGGTGTTTGAAAACGTTTATTGTACATATGTGTGACAATAACTTTGTTTCTACCTTTTTTTTAACACAGACTTTGGTAAAAAAACCTCAAAACTTGGACTGTGTAAAATGTACATTCAAATTTTACACAATATTGATGAATTAAAATTAAATGGGTATAAAAAAGGAAAGAAGACAAAGAAACATTTCCATTGGAACCAATTTAAAAATAATATTATTGATCAATTACTGCAAAATGATGGTGTTGTAAAAATGTTGCAAGACATTTGAAAATCATGTATGATGAATTATGGTCTAAAATAAAAACTTATTTAACCAAATTTGAGTCTAAGTGACATAGAAAAAAGATGGCCAACTTTTAACAACTCTTATTATATGTTGACTTTTATAACTTTAAAACGTTCAGAAATGAAAATGTTTGCATATGTAAATGATAACACAATGTGTTTTGATGAAAAGAGTAGTTTTTATGATCTTGTTCAGTGAGATATCGGGTTATTATGAAAATAATGTACTAATAGAAGAGAAAGGAGGAAATCATTGTATTTCTCCAGGAAAAAACTTGCAGAAAATATTGGAAAGAGTACATGTAAGAATACATAAAAAATGTGTTTGCTATTGATCATATATTACTTGAAAATTATCAACAAAATATGTGAATATGTGTTATGTTTATTCAGTTGACATGTAAACTTTGCTTAATAAACATCATCATTATGGAACATTACAATTTTGT
The DNA here is from genome assembly GCA_038406175.1 of Haplosyllis leylae. Taxonomy (NCBI): domain Eukaryota; kingdom Metazoa; phylum Annelida; class Polychaeta; order Phyllodocida; family Syllidae; genus Haplosyllis; species Haplosyllis leylae. The sequence goes on along the minus strand of JBCAUG010665999.1, from coordinate 58,507 downwards.
TTTTCCTTCCTTACGAGAAGTTAAAAAGGAATGTGATAAACAAATTTATTATTATCGTTTTTCAGAGTGCATTACCGGACGGTTATCCCATAAACCATTAGATCCTCATCTAGTTAAAATTGTGCGTGTGTACCGTAGAAAGACTTTGCAGTGTTTATTTCAAATAATACCAGCTATCTTTTTGCATCAAGAAAAAGAAAACAAATGGAATGAAAACATTAACTGTATGTGTTTCTTTTTTGTCGATGTTTTTAGGTTATTACGAGAGCAACTATATCACATTTTAACAAATTTGATAAATTACAGTCATACCAATTATAATTATGAAAATCAAAAGGATGTTGCTTCCACCACTGACATTATAATTGATGGATGTGGTTTTAAATTATGCAATCATTTGTTCACATTGTTTTATGAGAAAAAAGAAATAATGTCAGATGAAAGCAACAATTATGATCCCATGTATGACATTATCTGTTGTGTTTATCTACGTATTATTAAATTACCAAACCAAGCATACTCTTATGTTAGGCGTTTGTTGATGAAATTACTTTTTACAAATGAAAGTGATACTTTTCCTACAGATGTTAATAAGATTTTAGCAGTGTTGGGTTTTATGCTTTCTAAGCATAGGTGGGTTCAAAAGAGAGAAATTAATCTAGTTTTAAATGCTATATGTGATCTGAATGAAGATGCAAAAATTGCATGGGATTTTGATTTACAAGACAATTATGAATATGAAGAATTAACATTTGATGGAGAATGTAATGATTCATTTATTGTTCATGTGTTGGTAAAGTATGTATGGGAATTATGTCATCCAGCACAATGGTCTATGAAAAAAAGTGAAAAAATTGTGTTTAATGAACGGGCATTTTCTTCGTTCAGTGAATTATTGTTGTATATGGGTAAGAGAAAGATTATATCACTGTTATTGCTTGACATAGTGTTACAGAACACAATATTATCAGATGACTATGTTCTTTTTATCAAGAACTTTGTGATTGCTACATCAAAACCAAAAACTATATCTATAATTGATGATTACTTAATTAAATTTATATCTTTCATGATCACTGAGTCAAAAGATGTCAAATATGCATCTTTTGCTTTTGCTGCTGCAGTAAGACTGTGGCTATGTAGTAACTTGCCAGTTTTATCTGGTAAAAAGACTCTTACAGCTTCAAAGAAAAAGACATTGATGGGGGATTTGATGAAACTATGCAATCACTTACTTAGTGGTACATTTCAATTCACTCCTTTATTCCGTGATAATAGTCGAAAAGTGCATGAAAAACCATATAGAATTGCGTATAAAGATAAAAAGAAAAAATACATGATGATGCCTGAACCTATTGAAAAGTATATTTTACCAATACTTGTAAACAATGAGATAGATACCGATATTATTTTAGACTTTATCCGTTATACATCTTCCATAGTAGGAAAGATTATAAGAGTGTATTCTGAACATGAAAGCTGCATTCATATTTTGAATGATGGTAGAAGCACAACTCCTAGAGAAATTGGCTTTATAGCTTATGCTAATATTTTTCAAGACAACATAGATGTGAGTGAGGCATTGAATTTACGTTAATTATGGGTTCTTGTTTGACGATATTCACTCATGGAAGTGCAAAAGAAGTAAAGGAAAAAGCAACCAATGTAACAACATTAAGGATAGAACCATTATTGAAAAGAAGACTAATAATGAAAGAGCCTTTAACTTATTGTGTGGACATCAACAACAATGACTGTAACTTTGAACCAAACTTTAATCTACTTGAATTGGAAAATGATGTAATGTCATTTTCAACAAAAATTATGAGACATTTGGATACAAGTAGTTTATTGTGGTATGGTATTTCAACGTATGAACAACATGACCAGATTTTCGCAGGCTTATAAATTTGTTCATGAATATAATTTGGATACAAGCAAACATGAAGCTGTACATTTGTTGTTTGAGAATTTTGGTGACTATGAAGACAAGAAAAGTTTTAGTAGTACTTTTTTTAAGACATGATGTTAATAAATGGTATTTATATAGAATATTTGTTTGGTTTTACTGATGTTGATGATGAAGAAGGAAGTCGAAAAGAATTGGTAGTTTATGAATTCACTAATAACCACAGACAAAAATGACAAATATTATGTGTGTACTTGAAAGAACATTGTGAGATGAAAATGATAACTTTTATTAAATTTTCACTCATGAGGGTGGTGAAATGATGATTTGTTGCACAAGGTTGATGATGATGATTATGATACATATGCCTTTTTTAGTGAATAGATCATTTATGCGATATAATATATTAACATATGGCCATAATTGAAAGTCTTCAAAACCTATTTCAATATTTATAAAAATTTTGTCTAATAAAACTAGTACCAGTGACACAGAACTCGCAAAAAATGTGTTTAATAAATTTTATTCATCCATTTAAAATATATGCAATATCGTCATCATGGTTAATATCTTTGTTGTCAATACTAATGTGACTAGTGCTATCTATTATAACATTGGCTCTTGTTTTTGACATAAAATCTTGACTAGTATCGGAAAATGCCCCCATCATTAATAATAATACTGCACATATAACCAACATAAAAGCCATTGTCTGCACAAGCGAGAGTAATCTTGTTTTATAATTCTCTATTTCTTCCTCCTCTTCTTCATCATTTACATTATCCACATTAAATGGTATGTATTCTACATCAATACTTCCATCAGTTTTCAATAATATACATAAAACTTTGTTATCTGGTCGTAAATTGGATGTATTTTCTACATTTTTTTTAAAAAAAGTTAATGTTTGAAATTTATCATTTGTACTAATACACCAATTTGAAAAGTTAATAAAAGATTCTGACAGGTCACATGCGATAGTTTCATTAGTATTAAATTTTCGTTTGATTTGTCGTGGAAATATGATGCTGTTTGTATTAAGAATACAACATTGACCAACAATGGTTTTAAATTCATTAATTGTAACTATTTTTGTTTGGTTTTCCATGGTGTTGGGTCAATAAATTGTTGAAATTGATGTAATAAAAATTCTAATACAGCATTATCTGTAGTTTCACGAGTCGATTCGTAATTGCTTTCTTTAAATGGTTCTATTCTTTTCTTTTTAGTATACTCATCATTTACAAATATAAAATTTATACCATCACAATCAGTTCTTTGATGATGTTGTTGCTGATTTTGTTTTTTTGTTGTAGCTGATGTCTTTTGATCATATAATGTAGATAGATAGTCTGTTCGGTTTAGTATTTTTTTCTTTAATTCTTCATCATTAATATCAACATACGTGTATTGTTCTTCTGGACAGGCCTTTTCCGTATATAGTTTCATCCAATCCACTTCACTGAAAATTTTATTATCAATTAAACATATACCTGTATAACGATATATTACTTGACACCAAGCACGTAAATTTTCGTGAGATTTTTGTTTTTTATATTCTTGATTATATAATGTTAAATACACAAAATCTTCATCATCATCACCATCATCATTAGAATCTTTGTTCTTTTTATGTCCATCTTTTTCGGGATCATAACGCCCTACTATAGTTGTGCCTCTTTCCAACATTACTTTTGTAGGTGGTACAGTACTGAAATGAACACATCTCAAGTCTTGTTGATATGTTTCTTTTAAAGGAGATGTTGTTATGTCATGATGTAATACATTTAGCGGTGGGACACCACTACCTACAGACATTGAAGTAGCTTTCAAATGGGGATTTTTATGGAATAAAGAACATAAACTATAGTAACTATAGATATCAGTTGGTGTTTTTTTTGTCATTATCATCTGTTCATACAAAAACCCATATGTCATTAATTCTGTCAAGGAAAATGGCTTTATAAATTCTTTACCATAAATTGGTAGATATCTAAAATTCAACCCTTCCTTATCACTATTGTGTTCTTTAATTTTATTTAATGTCAGACGTATTTTAAAACTCAATGCCTGTCGAGGAAAAACTCCGTTTTGTGCTAAATAAATATCCTTTTCATCTTGTTGTAATAATCTATTAATTTGTATTGCTTTATTTTGCACAATTTCAATGTCTTCTTCTTGATTATACATGTAAAGACAAGATTTGGGTAGCATTTCACTGCCCCATACTTCATTTACTATACCCTCAAACAATACAATACTATTGTATTGCTCTGTATAATGAACACTATTTTCTTCGTACCCACTATCCCCATCGTCACCATCATCATTATTATTGTTTCCTTCTAATCCCAAACAATTGTATAAACCACCAAGAATTACATTTAATTCATATGTTAAATAACATGCACGAAATTGATAACATTGAGTTGATAATTTGATTTTTACATCTTTAGCTAGTACAGTTATTTTTTTCACCACATCTTCTAGCACTTGTTTTGCAAAATATTTTAAAAAATTTGATTTATTTTCCCATTCTTTCACATATGTGTTAATTAGCCACAATGTATATTGGTCAAATGACATGGATTTACGAATTTGACAATTAGATTTTAACAAACCAACTTCATTTCTATTTCCCAAATGTACAGCCATTACAATTTTTACATCTTTAATATATTTTCGTAAAATTTCTTCATCTTTTGCAGTTTCCATTGTAACCTGTCTCTATTCAACTACCTCTTCATGGGAAATGAAGATAAGCTGTATTACAACTCCTTTTTTAAATCCATACTTCATCACTTTTTTTATCCAGAAGAGTATATATATATTGCAGCTGTTTTTCAATTTCATTACCTCAAATGAAAACAAACATTCCTTCTGACCAAAGCAACTTTTCTGATTAAAACAAAAGGTTGTGAGATAATAATAATAATAGCTATGGCAACCACAACAGTTACGATAGTAAAATATAAAATAAAAATTGACATCAACTCATTACCAGGAGCAGGAAAAACCACATTTATTAACAAAGCCAAGTTTTTAATACGTTATCTATTTGAACAAGAGTTTGGTGAAGATCAAGTAATAATTTTATTTGGTGGAGAATGTTTTACAGACTATGAAAATGCTCGCTATAAAGAATTGGTTAATAAGTTGGAAAAAACTGGTAACATTAATGATTTGTTGGTGTATTCCAACATTGGAGACGATCCGTCAAAAGATGATGAAAACATTATAGGTGATGAGGCAATTATGAGACAATTTACACAAGGTGTTTCGGCAATAGAACATATATATTCTTTGGAACACAAACACAAGTCTATAGATCAATCAATGAGATTTAGTGGTGAATTGCATGATAAAGAATTGGAACTACAAAGAAAGTACATCATAGTGAAAGATGATCCCACCGCACCAGTTTTGATTGATTTTGAACAAAGAAGTGCACAATGTGCTGATGCTGTGTGGAAAGCATCCGGGTATTATAGTTCTCGTGTGGATGAAGTAATGTATCAATTGTACCCAAATTTACGATACCAATACAATACTGATTTTAATGTGTTGAAAATACATCAAATTACTGATATTAACCATGGTTTGTGTGTACAAAAAGGATGGAAAAACAGGGACAAAGTTGTACTGGTTTATATGAATATGGGTGCTGAACATGCATATGAACGCATTCAACAACGAAAAAGACCATTTGAAGTTAATGATAAAAAGGGTCAAGGTTTAACATTTAACACTCTAAAGTATTTGGTATATGCACACAATTATTGCTTTTCGAAATTCCGCAATGATGATGATTATAATGATGACGAGTATGATGAAAAAGTTAAAAGGGCAGTCGTTAAGTATGAAAAGACATATTTACCAGGTACCGATATTGACTTTTTAGAGTATGATATGATGAAATATAATGGGGATAATAAAAACATGAATGTATTTTGTATACAACTATGTGGGGATGTGCTAAACATTTGTAAGAAACATATATTGTCTAAAGAAGAATATCAGATAGAAGTAAATGCCAAAAACAAACAGCATAACCTGGTTACTGATCTAGGATTGGATCATCATTGCATTGAAAACATTCTAAGGATGGAAACTGATAATCCAGGCAAAGTTTTGTTTACAATTGATGATGTTAAAAAAGCTATATGCTCCACTAAATCAGCGTACTAAACTGTGAAACGTTGTATACGTATACCACCACCCAAATTGTGACGTTTGTAAGAAGACTTACATTTTTGTGTGAAACCGTATTTTCTCTGTATATCCATCATTTCATTTTTAGCCAATAAACCACTTTTTAAATGTTTTTCAGATTTATATTTTTTATATCTATATTTTATATATTTTACCCACATATACATCAAAAGAATCAAACGGGGGAGAGTTTTAATTAATATAATTAATGTGATAAAAAAAATCATAAAACCTGGAGATATTAAAAAGGCCATAAAATTTGCTACATCATCACCAAATATACTCAATATAGCACCAAAAATGTCGGAAAAATGATGTTGAGGTTCGATATTATCAAGAGCATCTTTCATGGTTTTATTAGCTACTGCATCAATTTCACGTTGAAATATGACATCTTTTTTATGACTCAATTCCAATGTCTTTGTTATATTATATTCCAATTTTTTACGTGCTTCTATACTATGGTAATAACGTTTATCAAAAGCATCAACAGTAAAATTAATACGAGGGAAATGAATAGTGGGAAATAAATCATTTTGCATCTTAGTATATGACTTTATTTGTCGCATTTCTTCCATATTTTCATGTGCCAATTCAACCTGTAAAAATGTGTTTACAGTGTGAATATAAGACATTTCATGGATTGAATCATTACAATTGGCTGATTTTGTTAATGGAGTTTCAGTATGTTTCATCTTTAAAAAACAACCACATGGTATTTTCACTTCTACACGACTGACAGATCTTACAGGGGATATAACTTGAACACTGTCTGGACATACCAACTCCCAGTCATCTGAGTCCTTTTCATCTGGACTACGATTTATTAAATATCTATCAGTACCATAAATGTAGGTTATAGATCCTGGGGACGGTTCTTTAACATACACACGATGACATACTTTTTTTATTTGTAAATGATCATCATTGTATATTGCAGTATGGCAGGTTGCACCCTCCTTGGTGTATCGTATTCTAGGATAATTTATAGTTTCAGCACATTTGAATTGATTGCGACGTATTGCCGTACATGATAAAAAGTCAGGTAAAGTCATATCTATATAGTTTGATGATGTAGCATCTATAGCTAAAAATTTGTATTCATTTTCAGCAATCATAGTGTAACCATCATCCATAGGTCCTAAATTTTGTAAAGTTAGTGGGGGTATTTCAGCCATACCAGCATTCATTGGTACTTTATCTTTGCGTACTCGATACAACAATAATGTTCCTATACCTTTACCAATGGATGAACCACCACCACCTGGTCTTAAATCTCTTCTTTGTAATGGAAATTTAAACATAATATAAATATGACCATGAGTTATCACAAATGTAGTAAGTCTATTGAAACCAGCATAATAATCAGGGGAAAAATATGGTAATTGCACGTTATTAAAATAACTATCAGTCTTAATCTTTTTATTTATATGTTGTATTGCTTTTGATAAATCATTGCGTTTTATAATGGTCATATACGGTAATTGTCCCCGTAATAAATGGTGAAAACCACGTTCCCAATCTTTAAGAACCAATGTATATTGTTTAATTAAATGGACGGTTTCACGTATACTTGGAGCCACTTGTGTTTCGTACAATTCATTGAATGCATTTATAAAATTAAGTTTTTTTTCTATGTTACCTATTTCTTCTTGTAATTCCATATCATGTTCCAACATCGCATCTTGTACAAAATGCAATGCATCTAACAATTTACGACTTTGAAAGCTTAAATTACCCACACGTTCATCTTCGGTACTTAAAATGCTACCAGCATAATGCTCTAAAGTGACCAACTCCTCTACTTGATCATAAGCCACGCGACCTAATGCTCGTATATGGTTGTCTATATCTTCCATATCTTGGGAACCAGGTAGATCACCTAACGCAGTCAACATATGACCAGTTTGAAACATTGGCATATTATCCAACATTTCTTCACTCTTAGAATCATCCATCCATGATGGTAATTTAAAATCTGAAGGTTTATCCAAATGCAATGTCTCACCATTTTCACTGAAACGTTTTCTTCTTATATTTTTTTGTTGATTATTGTCATCATCTCCATTGTCTGTGCGATTGAGTATAGCATCAAGAGATATTATATTTTCAAACTTTAAAAATATATCATTAAACTCTTTTTGACGTATAGATGATACTTCACGAAAATTTGTATTTATTTTACTAATCTGTTTATTTGCATTCGATAACAACTGTATTGATAAAGGTGTAAAAAATCTAGATGTATCAAATAAAGGCAATGCTCTATATTTAAATTCAGGAAATTTAATAGCCCATGTGTAAGGATAATATTCGGTCAATGCATCACTATACATATCTCCTACATATTCAAAATTCACCCCATATCCAGTACGTTCCACAATTTCACGAGTTTTTCCAGCAATTGATAAGGTTATAAACGATATAAATAAAATAACCACAACTGATCTGACAGTTGTCATTGTATAGTCTCTCCTTCAAGGAAGCAATAGTCTTAACAGATTTCAGTGTTTTAATGTTCCAAAATCATAATTAATTGATATAAATGAAAACACTCATAATAAGAAGAAAGAGAAGGTTACTCAAGAAACAAGTGAAGGAAATTTTTGTGGGTGCATTATTCACATAATCAAACGACGACTCAAGTATAATGAAGTTGAAGTAACTACAGAAAGCATAAGTATAACCAATATTACACAAGCTGATATTATAATAGAGTTAGTTTCAGTGGTTTGATATTTATCATAATCATACAACACTGGTAAAAAACGACTTGTGTAACGTAAAGATTTACCAATTATTTCTTTGTTAAATTTAGTCGGTAGATGTAGTGAAAATGGGAATACTTTAACAATTCTTATTTCTTTATCATCCGCTATTTTTGTAGTTGTTGTTGCAGTACATTCTAAATTGGCACCGTATATGAGTTCATTTAATACATTTTTACATTTACGTGTAGGTAAAAACATTGTAAATGATAATACATCTTCTTGAGCGTGTGGTTGAGTATCACTTTTAATTGCTGTGGAATCTTCTAAACAATTAGGTGTATATGTGCAGTACATTATGTCAACAACATAATCATGTAAATTTGTTCCATCACTGTGTTTGATTTTAGTATGAATTAAAACCTCTGGATTATTATATGTAAATCCTTGTGGGAATATACCTGTAATATTGAGTTCATAACCACTGTTATTCTCTTCATCATTGTGACCAACAATTTCTGTTATCATTACACCATTTACAGTTAAAAAAATTTGACACAATATCAATACACTATCAAATTTATTCATCATTTTTTTATCTCTCAATCTTCAAATACATTTACAAGGGAAAACAGGCACCAATGTTTGAGGATTTGTTTAAATTCAGATTCTTCTCTAAATCAGAACAATCAAATATAACTAAGAACGATTGTTACAACAATGACAGTGACAACGAAGAAGATGATTATAACAATGCCAGTGATCAAGAATTTAACCACAGCAACAATAATAAAATTACAAATACTGATGATATTGCTGACTTGCCTGCTTCTAATGGTGGTCCTTCAGGTGCTGATACTAATCTGTTTAATAACAGTGATGATGATAATTATTATCAACTAGGTCCTAAAAGAACGTTAGCTCAAAATATTGTTAATAGTGATAGTAAGGACATTGGACAACATTGTGATTTAGTTAATAACATAGAAAAACGACGTGATGTTATAGCCAGAAATCCAGTATTGAAATTGGCAATGGGGGCTTTAACTGCAGAAAAAACTATATCTAGTGAACAACTTAAAGTAAATGATGTTTTTAATGGTGTGAAATATGAGGAACATATGACTACGTATAATCCAGGTTCATATGATATTTTACAAACCTGTGAGTTTAAAGAGGGTGTAGAAAGAGTTATTAAACAAATTGGTAATATTGGCAACAAACTCAACAATTTAGGTAATTTGATTAATAATAAATTTAACAGTACAAATGATGATGATAATGAGGTTAAATTTGTTAAAAATCTTGATGAATTGTATGATGATAATTCAAAAAATATACAGTTTAAAATTATAACAGATGGTTTTGAGGATTGTCAAAATCAGACGTTTTACATAGGGTATTTAAATCAAAATGCTGGTAGTAAAGATGACATTCTCAGTCTTGATGTAGACACGCGTGCTACAGGTAGACCAAGTAAAGAAGCATTGCAAAATCACATTAAAGAAATTACAAAAGAGTATGAAGATAAATGCAAGGAGGTAATTAAACACTATTATAATCAAAAGGGTGTACTTGTAATTATAGACAAGGATAAAAATAGGCCAGGAAACATTGAAAAAATTAGTCTTACAAATCACGAAAAAGGGGATACTTTAAATGGTCGCATAAACATTTATTTTAATAAACCATCTAAAATATTTAGTGGAAAACCTACTGAAATCAGTGTTGATAGTGTAACTGGGTATAAGACCTATATAATGACAGATATTGACCAAAGTATGAAATCTATTTATAATATTAGTGATAAAAAGATGCCACCACCTATTTTGACTACTGTTCCTAAATGTGGTAAAAGAAAACGTGATGTTGATACTACAAAACAATCACCATCAGATGCTACTACAACAGCAATAGAAACTGTAAAAAAAATTAAGGTGAACAATATAGACATTGATAAATTTGTTGATGATGAGAAAACTAGTGAAAAATGTATCACACAATCTGAATATGTAAAAAAACCAACAATTGAAGATGTTAGACCACACAAACATGAAGAAACTATATCAAAAGATGTTGTTATGGATGGAAACAAAATAGAAAGCAATAAAAATATTGATACACACCAAAATGAAGACCAAGAAAGAGAAACACTGATTGCTGACATTAGAAAGGATGATGAGAGAAATGACAATGTTGGTGGTGGTAGTCAAACCCCACCAATTAGTCAAGTGTGTCCAAATGAATACAAACAACAAGAAAGAGAAGGATTATCACAGCAACAGCAAGAGCTGTCAGAAGAAGAAAAAAAGAATGGGGAAGAAAATATTATAATGAGAGAAGACGAAGAAGATGATCATGATGATGGTGGTGATGATGAGGAGGAAGAGGAAGATGATGATCATGATGATGATGATGAGGAGGAGGAAGAAGAAGAAGAAGATGATTTACCAATTTCAACACAAGAACCAAATGTTGGAATATAAATTTTCCTAAAAAAATGTGTATGTTTTTCATGTAATAAAAGAATGTATTCCATGAAAATACAAGTCAGTTTTTTGTCAACCATGAATGATATAACAAGTAGAGTAGGGAAATATAAACCTTCATTTTTTTCTTCATCTTTACCATTATCGAATGGGTATAAACGTAAAATATCTATGTATAATGCATACTCAATTAAAAAATATGCAAAGATTAAAGAATTGGAAAAACAAGTCGAATGGAAAAACAAATGTCATTTAGAGTTGGTTTCAAATTATTTTGATGCAGTTAAATCAGAAATTTCTTGTCTTGCACATGATATAAAGTTAACATCACAGGAATTATCTAATATAAATACAAACATTGCATATACATATCCTACATTTGTTGATTTATATTATAGAGAGAACCAACTTGAAAAAATTCAGAATGCATTGTTATTATGTGCCATACAAGTTTTAAAAACATCATTAGTAGATAATAACAATTTACGCTTGAATTGGAATTGGTTAAATGATATTTATGCAAATACTAAAGATGAAAATGGCAAAAATTTTAAAAAGTCTTTAACACATATAATTACGAGTTGTGCTAGTGGTGTTATAAAACCAATTGGTGATTTTATGCGGGACATTATTAAACATTCTAGTAACAAAAAAAGATATGGTGATGAATCTGACATTAAACGACTGATTATCAACTTGGAACGTTGTTCAAAAACCACCTTTTGAGTCTTGACTGTTTTTTTGAAAAAAATGGCAAAAAGAGTGCGAAATTTAGATGTGCTTAAACGTGGATTATTGATTAGTGTAGATAAAAAATTAATGTTAGGAGATAAAGATGAAGAAAGGGAAGAAGATGTTGGTGATTTACGTTACAGATTTCATAAATGTATTCCAGAAACAAATACATGCATGTCTTTGGAAAAAACACCATTTCTTAAGGTGAAAGAAAATCAAAAATATGTAGATTTTGATTTTCCTAATGATCGTATTTTTATACAATTGATACCAGATGAAATGTATAATTTCTCTGGATTTGAATTGGCACGCATTAAAAATGTACATGGTGTATGTTATTTATGCACGGTTTACAAGACTGCAGATAAACCTACGCAAACTCCATATCAGCCTGATGGTCCAGACTATGGAAGTGTTACTGTTACATTAAAAGGTGGGGATTGTGGAGTGTTACCAGATGGACAGTTTTATACTGATGATGATGAAAATGATGACATGGAATCACATACTATAAGAACAGTTTTACATGAGATTAACCATGATATAGATGATGTAATGTATGTGGATAAAAGAGTAAGATTTCAAGAACCTACTAAATGCATTCAAAAAGGTGATTACACATTAAACATTCACAATATGTTGCGGTATGATCGTACCAAGAAACGTGATTATGATTTGCAAACATTATTAATCGAAGTAGTATGGGTTGATAAAGAACACTGGGAGAAATTTAATGTAAATTCTACATCAAGATGGGTTGCTGGTAGTAGCAATATTATTGCAGTTAGTCAGTCAATTGTATATGATTTATTATCATGTATAGGTAGTCGCATAGGAAACAGTAAACCTCTAAAAGGGGTTGTCATCGATTGTGATGATCAGAATGAAAATGTATATCTTTTTTCAAATATAATAGATAATTTTTTTAATAAAAAACGTCAACCATGTTTTGATAAAATGATATCATATGTATATGAAGAATATGGGGATAGGTCAGCCTATACTATTGCTTTATGTGAAAAAATTGTAAATATTTTCCATAGAGCACTTAGTGATGGAGCTGTAGGACGTTTAAAAACCTTTGATGAAATGGGAATAGATGATGAAGATTTTCATGTAGAGTGTTCTGCTAACTCCGATATTAAATATTGTATCAATATCAATGGAACAGGTGAAGATAATGCTTTACGAGCAACACGGATGGATCCCTTAAACCCACTTTTTTATAATTTAATGTCTGGGATAATTTTTGGTCAAACAGATGTTGATCATGGATATGATCTTTTAAGACATCCAATGAGAAATTTCAATTGTAATATGTTTAAACCAGCAGATATGATGGTATTGGAGATTAAAGGTTACACACCTAGTGAAGAAGAACCATTAGCATGCCCTCAAAATGAAATAATATCAGCAAATTACTATGATATCAATAAAGATACAAATGCAATTACATTACGTAAAGATTTAAGTTGGTGTATTGATCCTCATCGTTCTGTATTTCATAAACAAAAAAATATTGAAAAAGAGGCTTTTGTGACAAATTTGGGTGTAATTCATAATCGTAGAGAGATGCAGAGACAAATTGTACGTGCATATACATATCATACTATGGTGTTTATAGACCATGAAGGGAATGTTTACATTAAAAATATGTTGTTACCTAAAAATAAAATAGTAAAATTACGTAACAAAATTTATGAATATTTGGATTTCTATTATATTGACAAATTGTCCAAATTTACTGACTATTTGTTTATGGGTTATGGATATGGTGTTGAAAAATTTAAAAACAATTATAATGATGATAATAATAATGATGATGATGTTGAAATGAGAGATATTGGTGGTGCTCATGATATTTGATGAGGAAGAGGAAAAAAATGGCGAAACAATATGTGGTGGATTTGATGGATAAATGTATGTCTGATGATAATATAACATCAATGACAAGTGTATATGGTACTGTATATCGATTTTCATATGTTTATAATAAAAAGCGTGTTGATGACAGAATTAAAAAGTACAATAGTAGTTCATATCATGCAAAACATTCAGTAAATACCACAACTGAAGCTATCAACTTTTTGAGATCCAATGGAAATTTTAACCTGGCGAAAGACAAATATGAAAGTGGAATATCCTCAATATTAGTTGTTAATAAAACAATTAGTAACATTTCATTACATCAACCACATAAAAAATTAATTCCACAAATAAAATTTGTTATTGTAGAAGATAAAAAAATAGACATGTATATGAATCCAAATTTTGAAGATTTCTTTCCATTATCTATACGGAGTGTTATTTGTTCTATACCTGAAGCTTATACATTCAGATCTAACTTGATACATGTTATGCCAAATTACACCATACAAACAGTATCTTTGGCCACGTCTCCAGTAAAGGAATATTTGAGAGATATATATAAAACAGGTGATGAGGATTTAAATAATGAAGTATATGATCATGCCAATAAACAAGTCGAGGAAAATAATTTGTTGGTGAATGGTACTCTAACCCATGAAGACATTTTGGTTGATGCTGCTAAAACAGTTTTGGATCATAGAAGAGAAATTAAAAAAAAGGAATTGGATAGAAAAACCAGTAAAATAATAAACAATGTGTTTGGTCCAAGCGGTGATGGTTCTGGGATCTTATTGGATGATTTTTTAAAAAAGTTAGACGGTATCAATAAAGATGATATAAGTAATGAAATGTATAGTGGCTGGCCCACATTCAATAGTTTTGTAAATGATTTGAAAGAATATGCAACTTTAGTACCAAAAATATTGGGAGGTTTTGAAGAGGGGGTTGGAAAGATGATTGATGACATTAAAAAAGGAAATAATGGTATAGTAAAGGATATTCATATACGTCGATATTTTTCTGACATGGGGCAGACCAAGGTGGAATATACTGAACAAGAAAAGAAATTAAAGGCAGCAATTAACAATAAAAATAAATCATTATCAAAATTTACTAAAGACACTTGGTTACTCATTCAAAATAAAGTGCAATATGAACAAAAACCAAGTGAACAAGTTGAAGTTTTATATAAATACATACTTGAAAAATTTAGCAGTTTTTTATTGAATAAAACAAAGATAAGAAATTTGTCTCCTGCTATAGACAATGAATGGCTTATGGGTTTTTTTAACGAATGTATAACAGATATGAGTGGTTCAGAAAAACACAATTCTGTAAAGTTTATCAAAATTTTACAAACATCAATCAGTAAAACTTTAACAGAAAGAAACAAGACAGCAGATAAAGATAAACATTTTTTAAAAGAAATAGATACACTCATAAATTTTAACAATTTAAGTTACAACATGTGGAATGAGTGTGATTTTGATCAACTGTATTCCGCACACACCTTACATAAAGATAATACCAAGAAATGGAATGAAAGAATGGTAAACATGAGGGACCATTTACTCGATGTACAGAACAAATTAAATCAACCACACATGGATGAAGAACTGTATTACACCAATGTTGGTGATACATTTGTTTCGTTAATATATGATCAAATTGAAAAACAGGAAAAAGAAAATGATAACAGTGTTAACTTATTTATTTATTTTTACCAACTTGAATCACGTCTAGGTAAAGAACTTGCATACAATGATGATATTAAGCGAGGAGATATTGTTACATTGTCAGGTGCTATCAACAAGATGCTTACTATAAGAAAAGATATTGATCATTATATTGATAATAAACCACTAGGTCCTCAACTGGTGTCAACATATGAAGCAATGGTGAAGACTAAATTTACATCCTTTTGGAATATTGTTTCAACATCGATACTTTTTGATGCTGTGTACGATAAATATAAGTATTTGTTGAGATTATGCATTGAATATGATCGTATCTGTAGTGGAAAAGGCATGGATGATTGGACTAAAGGCGTTATAGTTGGGTATGATGTTGTGGAAAACATAAGACCAACTGCCAGAAGCAGTGTCTTTATACAAAAACAGAGTGATGTAGATATATGGAAAAAAAAGTTTCAAGATTATAATTTTATAAATGTGACATATAAAAGACCTATAAGGGAAAAGGCTATTTTTCAGCGGGAAATCGTATATCATAGTGATAGTGATAAAACATATACCAATTATGCTGATATCGGTGGTGAAAACATTGATAGTTATATAACACCACTCCGTGACATGCTTAAAAAAGTTTATCAAGAACAAGAAGAAGTGTTTAAAAAAATGAATGAACCGATAAACAAATATTATAGAACAATTTGTTCAGCTATGATGTTGGGGTATCCCACAGAAACCAATTATCAGTTGTTGAAAACATATACAGATTATTTGAAAAATTTGGCTACCATATTTAATAAAGAAAATGAGAATAAGAATGTGGATATACGATACACCAACCATCAATGGATGTCTAAATGTATTGATTTTTTAGTAAATGAATGGGATTCATATAAAGGTGAAACATTAATAAACAACGGATTAGGTGGAGTTGAAATTAATAAAACTGTTTTATTTTGCTTGATAAAGTATATGAATGATACGGATGGATATGAATTTGCATTAGAAAATATATCATTTATTGAAAATAATAATAAAAAGTATTATTTTACATTAGAACCAAGGGCAGATATTGATCGTTTCAATGACCCTATGTATGACAACAATCAAGCAGCAATAGTAAAACCCACATTACATTCTATTTTTAACCTAATATGGATTCAAGAAATTGAGAAGAAAATGATTCCAGAATTGGATACCACCACACAATCGATAATGAAAGATCATCAAAATTATGAAACAAAAAGAGTAGAATCACTTGTTGGTAAACGAGGAACACTGTTCAATCAGCATTTTTTATTTTCTAAAGATAATTATTTCATGTCATCAACAGATGTTGTTGTATTAAATAAAACCACCATTGAAACATTGTATCCCCAAGGAGAACTGTGGAAAGCATTGGAAACGATACACAATATAGAGCAAGCAACTGATGTCAATTGGTACACTGAATTGGGGGAATTCTTATTGCTTACGATATCTAAGTGGGCAATAAGTAAACGTGTGATAGAAACCAACAACACCAAGACATATACCATGACTAATAATAATGGAAATTGGATCTCATGGTGTATAGCAAATGATATGGTAATGGAAAGAATGCATATCTTTGATTTGTTGCAAAACCAATTGATGCCAAATGATCAAAATGCTACCGATAAAATTGTTACAGATCCCAGTAAAGATGTGTCTATTGTATATCAAGCCATTGAAAATGTTATAGAACATAAACAAGTGGTACCATATGGTCTAATGTACATCAACACACAAAGTGATATAAATAATAAAAGAAAGATTGAAGTTTCAGTTGATGGATCTTGGGCATTATATAGACGTATGGACAAATCACTTTCTCATGTATGTTCCCCAACTCCCAATTATCATTTTTACAAGTTTTATAAAACATTTGAAAAACATGATTATACTACTGTACGAGACGGTTTCCTAACATGGTGTGCTAAACATATAAAATCATCTGATTACATATCTCGAAATATTGATATACGTTTTCTAAATTTATTCAATAATCCAAATGATATACATGAAAAATATTGGATACCCTTTGTTACAGATCGTTTCAAAGACACTTTACAAAATAAACCCAATTTAGTTTTTTTCTTTCAACCTCATGGGAAACCTGATGAAATACAATGTTTTGATGTCAATCACCCACCATCAGAAGTTCATTTCCATAATTATAAAAAGTTTTTAAACTTAAAATCATATGGATCCTATAGAAATCATGATATTATTGCAATGTCATCTTATATTAAAATGGATACACAGCAAAAACAACTGCTGCTGCAGCCACCACCACCACCACCTCCTACACAACAAGCAGCAGTAGCAGTAGCAGCAGCAGCAGCAACAACAACACCTACTGCAACAACCACAGCATCAGCATCTATAAAAGGGATAGGTGCTAGACCCAAGACAACATTTGCTGGTGCTCGTGGATCATCTTTTGTTACACCTCCTCAACAACAAGCTGCAACATATGCAACCATGCCATTACCTACTCTACCTTCATCATCAACTCAACAAAGCATAGCAGCAGCCCCTGTACTTATCGCTGGTGTAAATTCAACGGTACAAAAAGCATTAAATGCAGGTGGTGGAGGTGGTAATGTGTATAGTACAGCAATAACATATACCACAGTTGCAGATGAGTATGATTATGATTATGATGTTGACAATTCTGATCCTACAGATGTTATAGATAAAATACTAAATTGTCCAATATCTCCTACAAAAGCAATATCACCCACCAAAATAAGACATAAACCATCAGCAATCAAGCCTTTATCACAAGAGTTAGAACAAGCTGAACAAACATTAACATCATCTCAACCAATTAAAACTAAACAAAAACCAAAAATAATACAGCCACAAACAAGATCAAAGACATTTGAAGAGAAAACAAAAGTTATATTAACACCACCATTGACTGCATTAGGTGGACAAGAAGAAATATTAGCAGCGGGAACTAAAATTGAACAAATAGTTCCTATTCCACCACCACAAGATACTGTTGATTTAAACATAAAATTCCAGACACCTTCCAACACGTCTGTTGTATTACCTACACAACTATCTGATATAGATACTCAAATAGCAGTGGCTAATCAAATATTTCCACCATTACCACCACAAATCACACAAGAACAAATAGACTTACTTGAACATTATCAAGAAGAAGAATTTTCATGTAGAAAAAAAAGAGAGAAGGAAAAAGAAGAAGAAATTTTACCATTATTGGATCTTAGAGATACAATTATTACATTTAATTCAAGTAATATCTATGAAATGATAAATGTAAAAGATTTTCGTGTATTTATTAAAGATGAACTACAACGAGTAATAAATGATTGATTAATAATTAAAATTTTGTTTATTAATTTCTTTCTTCATTGTACCATAATCATCCTTGCAACGTATAGCATGTAATACACGTTCAAATATACCTAAATCTCCATTAATATAATCCAATATTTCATTGAGTTTTTTCTCGTGTGCACTGAAAACATCTACAATCGTCGGGCATTCTATGCCCTCTGTAATATGTTTAGGAAAACGTCTCCATAGTCGGGAAATTACACCAAAATCATTTTCATCTATAATTCCACCATTAAAGGGTGGATAACGCTTATTTCCTTTGAATCTAGCTTGCATATCTGTAGACATCATCGAATCTGTATCTGATACTGTTGCATGCATATTATGCATATATTTTAAAACTAGAGCTACCAACATTGTCATTAACCGCCCAAAATGAGTTGTAGCTGATCCACAATTTGTAGAAATATTTGTATTAGCACCATACTTGGAATTTCCAAACAGTTTCCAAGCCAGTTGCATGCAATCAGCCAGTATAGCCCCCAAAACATCACCCTCCATTTCACACTTCTTTTTCATCTTCTTATATTTATCTCTTTTTTCTCGTCCCTTTTCCAATATAATAGCATCTGGTGGGTTAAAAAATGATCTCTTAGCAAAATATGTATGGCAGTATTTCAATGTGTTGGTGTATTCAATCTTTTTATCTGATAATAAATCTTCATCTTTACCGCGTTCAATTACTTTGCGTAATGTTATTCGATGAAAATGTTCCCCCTCCTTCATCTGATATAGAAATTTAGGTTCTAAACTTGATGTCACAAAAACACAAAACATAATCATTATAGTGACATACATTGAGGCATAATCAGCACTTGTTGTGATTGAATCTTTATACACACCTTCTGTACCATGTATTGTTATAGCAGCATTTGCACGACTGTTTGCATACATTTCTTCTGTATATTCTAAATTTGGGATAAAAACTTTTGTATGATCCTTTTCCTTGTATGGATCCATCAGAGCCACTGATAACCAATATGACACCGTGTATTGCAATGTGGCCACAATCTTTGCCACTTCATTAGTAAACACATCTTTTGGCATCAAGGATACAGCAATAGCTCGTGACAGATAATTATCAAAAAAATATTTTATCCACATAATAATTACTGTCAGCAGCACGTCTACAATAGCATATACTATAAAAATATGGTGCAATATCCCTGTACGTGGACTAGTTAAACGTGCTTTATCCCTCTCATCCTTTTCATCAAATAATTCTTCAGATGTGGGATTATATTTTTTCACCATTTCAAAATGGAAGTTATTACATATTTTAACCACTTCACCATTACTCATCTTTGTACCATCTTTGTTTAATTTTTTCCTTTGTTGTCTCCAGTCATTATGTTGTTTTAATCGTTTTTCTTCAGCTAATGCCTCACGTTTATCATTGTCTGTAATCGGTCGTTCTGGATTTTCCCATGATGATGTTATACAATGATAATTCACACATGGGTGTTCCAATTTGGTTACATTTGCTAACTCTTTACCAGATTCATTCAATTTTTTGCCCCGTTTACGCCCCTGATACTCATCAGCAACATACATGATATCAAACTCCCCTACTTCAGTTGTACGAACATAATCATTCTTACTAGATACAATTAAATGGTTTATAATTTGATTGCGTTGATCTTCTACTTCATCTTCTTTTTCTTTCCATGCATCTGTGCCGCGTAACACACATGGTGCCAAACGTTTATCATCATCAATCAAATCTTCTATATCCACATCATCAAACATACCCATTTCATTACCATCATCATCATGATCACCAGGTGTTTTTTCACCCATGCTAATTACATCACATAAAAACCCATATTGTTTTGCAGCCATATCTGATTTAGCCATCTGTATAAACTCTTCATATGTATCATCATCTACTCCTTTTCGTAAATCTTGTACACTTACATAACCACCATTACTGTTACCATTACATTTATCAGAAATGGCATCCTTTTTCACTTCATTCTTTATTCTTTCATACATTTCTTTTGCTTTACGTTTATTTGCATTCAAATCCAATTTTTTTTGTTGAGTAATACCATGTCGATCAGGACGATGGCTAAAAGACATGTGATACTCCCTCAATTTTGATGCTTCCATACGTTCCTTTTCAGTCGCCTTCTTATTAGCTAGAACATGTTTATAATTTTGTCTAGGTTTTCCATCATAACTTTTGGGTAACAATTCTGCCCCACTCAACTGACCACGGACATACACCATTGGTTTATCAAATTTGAATCCATTCCAATGAAATACATAATATATTCTCCAATCACGTAATTGTTCCATAAACTGTGTAATTGTCTCTTTTTCCCCATTACAAATTACTATTTTATAATCTATCCCCTTTTTAACATATTCTTTGCGGTTAGGTAAAGCACGTTCCACTTCACTCAATATATAATCCTTGTCAAAATAGTCTGGGTGATATGGGTTTTCACCATCCTCTATACGCTTTCTAGAAATGTTAAGAAAAACTCGTATTGCATAAAAACGTCTATGAGCCCCACCATCATGTAAAGTAGCAGTCATACATGTGATTTTTTGCTCACTTTTAATTTCATTTGGTTTGAATGATGTTTCTATATCATACGTAGAACAACGTTGAGTTAAATGAATATTTCTACATACTTTAGCACGATTCTGTAAATGTTTATGTAACTGACCATTCTCACCAGCATCTGTCACCAATTCTTTCCATAATGTACACCATAAATGCTTGGATAAATGTTTCAAATGTCCCTTTACCATACACATATCTAAAAAAAACTCAACCATGTTATCTTTCACTGTTGTGTCCATTTTATCGGGATCAGGTCCTGGGTCCAGCCAATCACCCATATCAATTGTATACCCACTTTCATCTTCATCAGTAATTTCTTTTTCTTCACGTTTTTTACGCTCCTCTTCCCTCACATCAATGCGATGTAATATCTCTTCTCGATAACGTCTTAGTGCATTTTGTTCTGCATCTATCCTCTTACAAACCTCTATCGCATCATTTACACCTTCCTTTTTTGCATGATACTCTATGTATTCTTTATAATTGTTATGGAAAAAACAATCTTTTGTATTGGCAGTTGTTTTAAATTCTTTTAATAATGGATCTAAAAATATTTGTTTGATAAACTTATAAGACCATTTGGACTTTATCAATTCCTTCTTTTTATGTGGTTTTAATTGATAAATCAATTGCTCATTTTCCCCTTCTTCATTTTGGTCTTTATTTTTGCATTTTCTTAGTGTAAATTTACTTTTTTCAAAATATTCATTAATGAAAGCGTCCACACATTGACAAAATACATAACGCGATAAATCATATTTCCATTTAAATTCCCATGGTTTTCTAGGTGTTGTTTCCTTTTTAGTCATAGATAGTACTTCCCCAAGTAAAAAATTCATAACCTTTACTACATTCTGGTTATCTAAATTTAATTCTTTTTTACTCTCTGTCTTAAAATCATCTTTATGAATATCAATCACACGATACTTGTCTTGTGGACCTTTACGAAAATTGTGAAAATTACTATATGCAGGGTCTGTAATTTTAAAATTGCCAAAAATCTCCATTTCCTCCTTAATTAAAAAACGTCCATAATGATTTATGTTATTATCCAAACAATCAGGAAAAAAATCACATGGTGGGTATGCTTCAGGATTACATTCTTGTTTGTGTTTTTCATCTATATTACGTATAGCCCGTGCTATATGGGAACATTTTATATCCTTTTTTCCACCTTTATACAACTTCAACATATATTGCATACCAGCAGCACAGTTTGTGTCAGCATATTTGTGTACTAAATGTCCACCCACAATGCTATTCTTAACACTTTCTGGTAAATTTGCATTCAACAGATCCAAAAATCTGTTCAAGTCATCTTTCATCATATATTTTAGTGGACCTCGATGTGGATCTTTAAATTTTAATAAAACACAATCTACATCTCCATACAGATGTATGTATACTCTCGGATCACCTTCTTTTTTAAATTTTTCAAAATCTGGTTCCATATAATTTAGTGCCCACTCATCTTTCACTTCTGGTGCTCTTCCCTTTTCAGCTGTAACAATTAAACACTGTTCAAACTGATCATCATTAGCAAAAATGTTATTATAATAAGGAATATATCTACCTCTAGGTGTTTTCTCAAACATACCTGGTTTACGTGCTTTACATTTTTCCAATAATTCATCACGTATGTAATAGTCACCCGGTGATTCTTTAGCATTTTTAGCATTGTAATCATTCCAACAAGTATACCTATAAGTATCATTTATTGGGTTTTGTATGTTTTTAAAGTTATTTTCCTTTACTTTTTCATGTTCTGGTAATCTCCGGGCATATTTATTTGATGATGATGATCCACTATGAAAAACACCCAATGAAGCACCTATGTTTGGAAGTAACCCTTTTGTTGTTTTTGTTGCTGTATGAGTGCGTTTTCGATTCAAATGCATGATGGCAAATGAAACAAATTATACAATGAGATTTTATTTAAATACTTTTTTATTTAGAATTCAAAATTTTATTTTAATGATGTATTACCCATACATGCTAATTTATGCATCTCAATTTCATCATCATCATTGTCATCACGCCTCCGTTTTTTTGTGTACCTCCACTTCTCCTACTTTACCATTTGTCAACTATAATGAAGGCATGTTCTTCTTTTGTCAGACACAACAACTCATTCTTCTTCTTGACATATTCTTGTTCTTTGGTGTCAAACCTGCTTTTTATTTCATCAAGTTGTGACATGGTAATGGATTCACTGCTAATTAACACGTTGTGCTCACTATCTCTAAGCACATTAAATAGTATAGCAAGTAATGTTATATTGTCACCATGTTTAAATTAGAATTCAAAATTCATACCATCTTCAACCAGGTCATCTTTCTCTTCTTCATCTATCTTTTCACCACCACCATGGTACAAATATCTCCCCAATTCTTGCCTTCCATCTTGTATATAATTTCTATCCATTTTATGTCGTATAACTTTATTGTTTCTTAACCCATCTATCATTTCTAAGCGAAATTCTATCATATCATGTTCATCATCTTCATTAATGTTAATAGGAAGGAGGTTTGGACCAAAATCACGCCATTTAATTTGTTTCATTGGTGATGGGTTTTTACATGTGGCTATATTTTTGTATATCTCTAATAATATAACACTGGTAATTTGCATCACACGCATGTTGTAATCTTCATCATCTTCATCTCCTTCTTTCTGAGTAACAATCTTAACACCATTTTTAAATGCATTCATAAAATCACATCTATTTATTACAATACCACGTGGTAATGACATCAATTTTGGTCTAATGTTACTCAACAATTTCAAATACATGTCTTGATTACTATCAAAAAATAAATCAGAATTTTGTATTATCGTCTCCAATTCCAATGTTACACTTATCGAACGAAATATTGCCTCTCTATTAGTTAATTCTCTTGCCTTTATTTGTGGAAGATTATGATGTTTTTTATCCAAAATAAATAAACGTTTCATTGTAGGGTTAAAATGTGAATAATCTTGTAGTGAAATATGAGTACCTGGTATTGTATTAAATATATCACAAGTCTCCAACATTTGTTCTAAATTTAAAAATTCACCTTCCTCTGGATCCTTCTTATCACGTCTTAAGATGTATATATTCTCCTTAAACACCTCTTTAACAGCAGTATATTGGGAATACATAACTTCATTTAACAGTTGTATGTATCCATCAAAATGTTCTATAGGGACATACCATTCCTCTGTAAATGGACATTTAATTGATGATACATATGATTTCAACCAATTTAAAATTGATTCCTTCAGCTTATTCTTAATGATATCAATCATTTCTTGTGATGTCATAGAACAAAAGTCAGGTCGAACCCATTTTTTACGTTCTTCCTCTATATCCCCTCCCAAATGATAAATTTTAAAACGTTCTTCTAATTGCATAGCTACATTGGCCTCCATACATTTTCCCAAACCAGGCACTTGCCTGCTATATGTTTCATATATGGACTTATTTGAAAAGAAAACCAAAACACATTCTCTTCTAGGACTGTACCCACCACCAAATGTTTTCTTATTCATTTCACAGTTATCACTCCTCATTGATGTTAATGCTTTCAATTTTTCCAATGGTAACTTGTTTTCACCCGAACATTCATCAAACAATAGCATAGAAGCATTAGGACGAACATTCGTCCAATTTTTCGAATCTCTTACAGGAGCAGCATTATAATTATCACAAAGGATGTTAAATGCTCTTGTTTTCCCACAAGATGGCTTAGGACTATCAACCCAATAATGTCTTCTTTTTTCTGTTTCAAAATTAGGATCTGTTAATGGGATAAGTTCAAAAGTTATTGTTTCTAAATAAACTGGATTATTGCGTCTTTCTCCATAATAATCCCAAAATTCTATATCACATGTGGTCAAGTCTGGTAATGTATTAATACGTGTATCATATTTATCTTTGGCTGCTTGTCTCAACATATCAAACCTACGTTGGTCTATTGTTGGATAATCTCCCATAATATCATGTAATATTAATTCACCACTAACTATTTTTTTAACCTTCTCATCATCATCTAGCAATGAGTATTCAGTATCATCATTTTCTTCAAATCTTCTATTATTTTCTTTACGTCTTTTTCGTGAATTGTGTTGTTTTTGATCATCACTCGAATTGATAAATAAATTTAATGCACTTGATATCTTTTTCAGCATTGTTGTAACACGAACACTAAAAAAATTGGACAAGTTAAATCCAGGACTGGTATAAAATGGTCTTAACACATTATTCCTTTTTTTATTATTTAATACCATCTTAATGAGTTCTACACTCAATCCATCATCATCCAATTTAAGTTTTTTACATTTAGTTTCAAATGGAAAAGCATTCACCAGTGTATTTTTAAAAACCATCCTACCATCTTGACACACACCAGTCATATTCCCAACTTCATTACAACCATCATTGTTATCATCCAATATTGATATACATTTAAGTTTTGATATTAAAAATAGTGAAAAAACCCCACTATCATCATTTTTAAATGCAACCACATTTCCACGATCCTTGTGATTATTATAAAAACTTTCTATGTAATCATACAAATACTCACATTCATCAGGCACTATACCAGTAATATGGTATACACTACTCTTGTCCATATCAAATGAGTGAATAATGTCACCTCAGTAGCGTATAGAACCTATATCATAACTCGTGTCAGAATTTGTTGCATAGTTTGGTAACACACTACTGGTGCTATTATTATTAATCGAAACACCACTCAATTCACTGAAAAAATCTTTGTATTTCTGTGAATCATCCACTAAAAATAACCCTTTATGTGTGTTGGGTACATATATTATGGGGATATTATGAGATGTATACACAATATTTGAAGCATTTTTACCCACAGCTACCAACTGTCTATAATGATATGGGTTTGGTGTATTTTTACTCATACATGTGTTTAACCCTAATGACTTTGAACGACCAGCTTCAGGAAATATAACACAATCTAATATTGAATATAAACCTCGCAATTTGTGTATGGTTTTTTCATCAATACTATTTATGTTTTGGAAAAAATGTCTCATCTCTTGTAATGGAGAAAAATACCTTTGTGAATTAAAAAATAAACCATGGTCTTGATTAACTGGTGGCATTCTTTGCAGATCATATGATAAATTTAAGGGGAATGCTGCTATTAAAATTTGGTGATAGTGATTTATCTGATCCACATGATCTTGTGGTGCAAAAGCAGTTATATAATCAGCTTTTAATGGTGCCTCATCATCCCCTCTATATGTACAATGAAGCATAATGTAAAATGTGTACCAAAACAATTCAGTAGCATTATATACATCATCTGCAGATGCTTTAGACCTCAACAATGCAACAGGCTCTGAAATCCATTTTTGACTATTTTTCAGTTTAAATAATAAATATGATCCATATGGTTTTAATTTTACATACATATATTTTCTATTTTTATATTCTGTATAAGGATTAACATCCATTTTGTCCTTTTTAACAATAGGTTGATCATCATCATCATCATTATCTTTATTCTTTTTTGTTCCTTTTCCTTCTATCAATGAACCTTCATGATGTTTTTCTAATAATCTATGATAATCAACTGCCTCTAAAGTATGCAGGAAATCCTCACGAGCTTTATCTCTTTTTCCAACCTTTTTCTTACTCATGTCTCTACTTTCTGATTCAATTTTCCGTTCAAACCAGCGTTTTACTGCATATTTTTTATACATATCTGTCACAATATCCTTATATTTAATATTATATTCAACACTCAGTGAATCCTCATCTGTTTCTTTCACCATAAACAATTTATCCATTTCAGTCGATTTAGATAATCCATGAGATATAAAATTAGACTTCTTTTTATTAGATCCGTTATCATATGAGTCTTTCATAAATTTCCTGAATTCTTCTCTGGTCATTTCACTCTCATTAGGCCATGGTATGGTGTTGAGATCTATATCTTCATTATACCAATAACCCTCAGTTATTTTATATAACACAGTGTCACTCGGTGGAACTATGTCCAATGATACAAAATCAATCACAAGTATTTTGCCTTTTTCATTGTCACTCTTAAACACTAAACGTGGAGTACTGGTACCCAACTTACAGCAGATAAATGCAGTACCCATTAAAAATTTAGACAAATCGTCAGTTATCAAATCTCGTTGTAATAATTCATCCCGTATCATCTTTATGTGTTTAGCGATAAATGAATCGGGATATGTTAATGTCAGATCTGTATCAAACAATGTTTTCTTGGAATTGTTTATAAATTTCTTTTGATAAAACAAAAACTGTTCATATTCAGGATCGCCTGAAGATTTCACCATTTGATATAATAAATAATATGCTTTAATTGTAGTCAAACTATCTCCCTTATTGGTTAATCGATCCACCATTTCAACAGCTTTATATACAATAAGGTCTATAGGATTATTGTTAATGTATTCAATAGCATCTTTAAAAGTGGTTTTTTCTCCTTTTTCTTTAAAAAATTTAAAATGTCTTTTAATGGTGTCAACTATAGGTACATTTTTAACAACAGAATCTGGTTTGTTACTATCAAAAGCAACTTTATCATAGACTATATATGATATTTCATTATTCTTTTGATCATAAGATAGCACCATCACCAATTTACGTAAACTGTTATTCGGACCATTGTTGTCTTGGAAATCACCAATTTTCTCAATTGTTTTGGTATCTGATGATTGCATTGCAATTTCAATAAAATCTGAAGTAACAGCATCCTCCAGCATACGAGTAGCCAATACTCGTGCCAATTCGAACACATCCAATTTTTTATCATCTGCATTTGGGTCTATGTACAAAATATCCTTTACATTGACTTTCGAATAAAGAGTTTTTGGTAATGTAAAATCTGAATCTGTAATTTTTGTTGTTCTTCTCACAGTTCCATCTAATAAAACATCTTTATCATGACCAACCATATATTTTTCTATAAATTTTTTGTTGGCATAAATGTCTTTTGCAACAGGTGTTATGGTGTTAACAAATGTTGTTCGCATAACATCATTGGGAAAATACTCCAATACTAGTTCGTTATATCTTAACAACAGATATTTTAAAATAAACATATGAACGATTACACCAAATGATACTCCTTGTGCTATTCCACTATCCAATGCTAAAAATTTTATTAAATGCATAGGTACACCTTGTTTTTTCAGACTATAGCCAGGAAAATAGGTGTCCCATATAAACAGTTGTTTTTCAAATGGTGTTCTCAAGTTGACATCTTGAGCAGTATATTTTGGATTATTGGTAATAGTAGCATATCGTACACGTCCTGGAGTGCTTTCCAACTTAATTCCAGATGATAAATCTTGAAATTTAATCAACAACTCTATCGAACTGATACCTGTAGACTCATCCATTTTAAATAAAGTTTTATCAATTTGTAAAATGGGTACTAAATCTGTCTGTTCCAAAACTCCTAAAACATGGTTAAATTTTTCATTTGAGCTGTACACAAATTTGTAATAGTTCACAAATCGATGAACTATTTCATTATTAAACCCTTCTTTCCACTCCTTGACATTAGTCAATACTCCTTTGATGTGTTTGTAATTCCCCATAAACAATCGTATTGTGTTTTCTTTTATATTATATTTATCCAAACTGATAAATGATTTTGAAGCAAAATATGAATAAATAAATGCCAATTGATATTTGGATAAAATAGTAAAGGGTCGTTGAAGTGTTTCCACATTACCGGGTAAATGAACTAATTCAGTTTTGTTATCATTTGAGTAAGGTATAGTGTGTAATGACTGTGCTATAATTTTGTTTTCTTTTGATATAATGTTATTCCAACCTGTATTGTAGGATTTTCCTAATATACTAACAATATTTCTGAAAATTTGTTCTGTGCTATATTGTGAATCCGTTAAAATATCATTTATTTGAAGTTGAGTACTTATTCTTTTTTGAAACAATGTCCACAAATGATTGGCTGGTGTAATTCCATCATGTGGGAATAGTGGCGCCATTGTAAATGGATTTGGTGTCTGATAAGCATACATTTCAGCTATACCAAACATAAGTGCAAGTTGGCGTTTTGATTTTGGTTGATTAAAAAGTTTGTGTAGGTTTTCAATTTTTGATATCCAATCATCACCCTTTTCCTGTTTTTGTTTGGGTGCATATTGTCGTTGCCAATTTGGGTTATAACTCAGTTCTATGCCAATATTATTAATTTTGAAGGTGTTATCACCATAAACATTTTTAATAAATGGTGTTTGATAAAGATCATTTTTATGTGCTGTATCATAGTCTACATCCATGTCATTTGTATTTTGAACCAAAAATTCATCAATTGGATAATAGTCACACACTAAAGTTAAATCCACATTATTTTTATCTAGAGAAATTAATGTTTCTATATCTTGTGGGTTTTCCATTGAATCCATAACATTATTACACCGTCTAAAGGCACCAATTGTTGCATACTCATCATATGTGAGTTCCTTATCATCTTCATTAAGGTAAAATAGTGGTCCCGATGTATCTTTATCCAGTATAACTGATAATCCAGAACGAACATTGTGTTTAATTGATTCTTGTTGCAAACTATCAAAGGTTTCTCGAATAATATCATAAACATTCCTTTCCAGCAATGTCATCTCATCCATTTTTTTAAACCTTAAAAGTATATATATATAGGAGGATGTTATCAGTTGAGAGATGTTTTAGTTCTTGAGAGAACTTGCGACAATATGGCTAAATCTAAAGCATCTAATGGAAGAGGAGTTAATTCTTCTGACACTACATCTTTAGCATCTGCAGCAATATCAAACAAACTTTCAGCTAGCGTGTTGGAAAAATTTAAAAAAGGAGGAGGGGTAACAGCAGTAGCAGCAGCAGCAGCAACTGCAACTAATACAACTTCATCTTTAAACGTTAATAATAATAATGGTAGTGTTATGAATGATAATAATCAAGATCCACAACAACAATCTACTGATGAAAATGAACAAAAAAAGAAGGAATTAATGGTGCAATTGGGTGCACAAATTGCTGCTGAGAATAAACAGGTACCTGAAGAAATGTCGGTGTCACTTGATAATGGTATGATAATCGCATATCCAATAGAGATTTTTACTAAAGATGACAGAGGTAAAAGATTGGCAAATTTGATTAATATAGAACGTTTTAGAGATATGGCTGTTTTACCAGCACTTTTTGTAAGACCTAACGCAACAATTTCTCAAACAAAGATACAGTACAAGATTAGTGCCAATGATGCATTTCAAATCAGTGAGGGCATATCATATGTTGATTCAGCTTTTGTGTTGAATAATGGACTTAAGGCTTTTGGAAATAGAATGGAAACCATTAAATCTAAACGAGTTTATGATAAAAACAAAAAATTAATTGGTGCAGATCCGAGAGATGGTTTAACTGAAGATACCATTACTAATCTGTGTAAGCGCATAAAAAACAGTTTTTTGATGCTACAAAATGAAACTGCTGCCTATTTTCCATCTATGGCTTCTGTGTTAGATATTGATTATTTATCTGGTAAAGATATTGCTACCAAAATTAAAAAGTTTATAACTACTCATTTTAAGGAATTTGATTATGACAAGTATGTGTTTATTTATTTCCCAACGTTTGAAGTGGCTTCTCAGCGTGTTGAAAGTGCTATAGCTCAGCAGGTGTGTGATGATTTTAAAAAGTGTATGGATAAAGAAACAAAGAGAATTACACTAAATGATGACACATATATCGATGTAGAGGGTGTAATTAATAATGTGAACCAAACATACGGGGAACATTCTGGAGGAACGGACAAA
Source organism: Haplosyllis leylae (assembly GCA_038406175.1). Classification (NCBI taxonomy): domain Eukaryota; kingdom Metazoa; phylum Annelida; class Polychaeta; order Phyllodocida; family Syllidae; genus Haplosyllis; species Haplosyllis leylae. Next base: position 27,101 of record JBCAUG010665999.1, on the reverse strand, counting down.
ATATATGCTGCTAAAAAATTGGTAAAGTCTCGGATCACTAACCCATTTTTGGTAGGTAATCCAACAATTATAGATTATGAAAATTTGATGGCTTTTTCAACAATGTATGGTGGTAAAAATGATAAAGATTTGATATTACCAGATGATTATGATATGGGGTATGAAGTAATTCACAATAAGGATACACCAGTGTTGAAAAGTTCATTACATGAGAGTGGTGAGCATGAAGATGATGCTATGTGTCAAATGTTGTTGTTGTTTAAAGGTAACAATAAGCTGGTTGATGGGAACCCTAAAACAAATCCATTGAAATTAAAGAAGGATAGTGGTAGTTCTAATGGAAAGAAAAAGACAGAAATACGTGCACAATTTGGGGACTTTGTTGAAAGTGTTCGTACACCGTTATCTTCAGAAGAAAACAAGGAATACCTTTTTGGTGTGGATGTTTTCCCATCTGAAATTGACATGGTGTTGTTGATGGATTATCTCAATTTTCCTATACCGATTGTACCCAATGAAATTGATGGATGGTGTGACCAATTTTTATTGTATGTGCAACATGGTTTATTGCCACATGAATTGTATTATAAATTACATGCATTGGCTCGTACAATAAAATTTAATATTTTTGGTGTCACTGGTGAACTTCGTGATGAAGCAAAGAGAAATTCATTCAGTTATTCATATACACCTGATACCAAAGAACAAGACACACACAAGAAAATATATGATATGTCTAGCAGAATTATGTGGTATGGTGTAATGAATACCACATCACCCAATTTAACAAGACGCTTAAATTCAAATAAAAACAGTGGTGGATATAATAATATGGATCCATGTGAATTTGAATCGGGATCAAGTGGTTTTGAAGTATGGGGAAAGATGCGTGTTCCTACAGAGTTGTCTAGTATTATGACATCTACTAGAAATGTAAAGAGACATACTATAAATAAACAATTGGAAGAGAAGAGGAGATTGAAATTCAAGGCTATGGATGGTAGTGATGGTGATGTTGATATGGAAGATGAAAAAGGTGATGATAAAAATCAAACAGATTTTAAATCAATGCTGGAAGAGCTGAAAAAATATGATGAAATGAGTCCAATAAAAAGGGTTGTAGAGCAATCTGTAAACATGTTAGATGATTTTAAAAAAATTAAGGAACGTGGTTTATTTGAAAAGGTTAATGATAATGATGAAATAGATAATATGATTGATGTGATGCGTCGACTTAATGCAAAGACTGACTTTTTAAACATTTGTGACCCCCACCATGCATGTAATGCATTGGGTTTGGCTCCTAAAGAAAAATTTGAAAAGGGCTATGGGGAATATGTTAAAGATAATGTTAATACATCATTTTATAATTTACAAATAAATGCAGTGTGTGGTGGTGGATTGATACCATTTATAACAATTGTTAATGGATGTAATCCTATCCGCATGTCAACTATAATGTATGACATTATAGGTAATTGTTGTCCAAAGACTGTAGATGTTGAGCCTTATTCTTTGCCATGTGAAATTAATGACGTATTGGCTGAAAATGGTTGCATACCAAAAGAAGTGTGTAAAGAGATTTCTTCAATGTTGGAAACTGAAGAAAATAAGGATGAAAAAAGGATTTGTAAGTTTTGTAATACATTTTATTACAAAACAACTGTAAATGATGTGACTAAGTGTTGTTGTCGTTTACTTGTTTCGGCAACACATGTATTGCTAACGAATGAATGTTTGATGGGAAAGATGGAAAAAGGTAGCAGGTTTATAAACAAATATAATGCTAATATGATGAGAAAAAAGGATCCCAAGTTTATATCGGGTGGTGTTAATGCTACATTGGTGATAAATGAGCATGAAAGTGACACTAGTCCATTTGCAAGAATGATGTTAGTGCCTGCTGGAAAGTATGATGCGTTCAATGTACATCAAGAAAGAAAAGAAAAAAATAAGAGATTTGGACGTGAAACTGATGAAGAAGATGATGATAAAGTTGAATTACCATATGAGGATACAATATTTGCTCGTGCATTTGGAAGTAGAATTAATGGCAATAATGTTGAAATGTTACCAACAATGGATGATAATTTATATGATGATTTGGGTGATGACAAAAATGTTGATGATGATGATGATGAAAATGATGGTATGGATGACAGTGCATCTGTAACAGAAGAAACTAGAAAAAAACGAGCCAAAGCAAAACATGATGCTAAGATGGCAGCTCAAAATGAAGCTGTAAAAGAGGCTAAGAAAAAGGCTAGAAAATATGGACGTTATGTTCAAGATATACTTCAACATGTTAGAAATTATGTTGGGTCTATGTTTGGTGATAATATATCTGAAAACCATGAGGAAGTTTTGACAAAGATGGAAGAATATATTAAAATATTATGTGACGGGGAAAATGCTGCTGCAGCTGTTAATGGTGCTTTACCTAAACAATACCGTAATGCCTTTAACAAATTGAGTCAAGCAAATGTTGATATGGAAATTTTTAATATTGCAAATAATTTACAAATGGGTATGCCTAAAGGATATAAAAATGTAGCAGTTGGGGATGTTAGAATTCCATCATGTGAAAAAATTTATAAAAATATGAATGTATTTTATTCTAGTATTTTACCTGCTAGCTGTAATGATATGATTGTAGAATCATTGTACGTTGGGGGTAAAGATATTGTTATAAAGGTATATGATGATATAATGGAAGAAGAAGAAAGAAAAAATGCTGCTGCTACTGGGAAAAGATGTGATAATGGTAGTGATGGTGTCTCTTTGTTATCTAAGGTGAGTGAATCCATGAAACGTGAAGCAAGTGATGGGGTTGATTCTATATCTCAGGTGAAGAAAAAGAAGAGTAAGACACATTTATTGGGAATAGAAGAGTATGCAAAATTTGTAGTAGCCAGTGTTTCAGCTGCACTAAATGATGATTGTAAAGTATATGATACAGATAAAGTACGAGAATCATATAAGGATATAGCTAGACGTATGAATGAAAATGAATATGGTCAACTTTTTTCATACAAAGAAATGTCTGATAGTAACAAGCTGTACACAGTATGTTACAAGGATATAGTTTATCACAGATTAAGAGGTGTTGATGGTTCTACTGAGAATGATAAGAGTGTGATTGGACAATTAGTAAATTCATTTGTAAATGGTTTAGCTGATCACATTGGTGAAATTCATGATTGTGCTTGCAAATTTTTAAAATTGGATCCTGAAAAACAACATCATGAATTTGTCAAGGTTAATTCCACATTTGCCAAACCTCAAAAGAATGCTTATAGTTTGACTACATATATGGATACTAAAGCTACTACAAATTTTTTGATGAGAAGAACGATGTTTAATGTTATAATGATGATGGCATTGGAACGTACATTATCTATTTTTAAGAATAATTTGATGTGTGATGATGATCACAAGGTCTTTTCACAGGGGCGATTTTTGTGTCCAAATAGTGACAGGGTTGTAGGTTATCCAATGTTTCATTCCTTTGATACAACAAACAACGAATTGAGACCATATCCAACAGGTGAACTGATGGGTACTGCCAGCAATATATCATTATCATGGGGAGAAACATCAACCAAGAAATCTGTCATGATGATTGATTTGTTTCCTAAAAATGTAGGAGCTTGTTATACAGATCCTGTCATTGAAGGTAGAAGAGAGGAAGAAATAAGAAGAATTCATACTGCTATGAGAGATTTTAATGAATTTCAGCCGTATAAATTAATGGAACACAAAGAAAACTGTAGCACCAGTGGTGATGAACAATTGGGTGGTGTTGGTACTAAAAAGAAGAATAATGTGCCTGTTATAAACTCTATGTTGTATAACAATTTTATCACATCATTGTTTAAATTGAATGGATTGGGCAGCAATATAAAAAATTCAGAGGATCATAAAATGATTTACGAAGAAATATACAAATATATAGCATATACAACCACGATAGATGACAAATATCGGTCCAAACAATCACGTAATGTTCCTTTTATGTTGATCAGTCAATTGAGAGAAATGATAATGACTACAATGAAGAAAATTAATGGCTTCATGAAAGGAAATGGTGTTACCAAAAAACAACGTAAAAAATTGAAAGCATTTGATGAATTTAAGTATGGGTTTAATGTTGTACCATGTTTTGAAAAGGATGAAACATCATTGGTTGCATTAAAGAGATTTGAAAATATGAATAAGAGCAATAATGTAGTAAGCACTTCTCATGAAACTGTAAAAAGAACAAGGGTGCTGGATAATGGTGCTAAAAATGATAACAAAGCTAGATTTCGGGAAAATTATAAAAAGATCAAGGATACTTATGAGTTAACTGATAATATGGTGATTTCATTAGGAGATCAGATGGATAATATGATGATGATGTTGCGTGCATTACGTGGATCGAGAAAGGCGCTAGAGACCTTTTATTCCATTTTTACTGGAAGTCAGCTATATGATGTCTATTATGGCATTGGTCCCAACACAATTGTAGATTTGGAAGAGTCTTTCCGCACCATAATGACATTAACATCTTTGCGTATAAATTGTTCTAGTGAAAGCGAATGTAGAATAAGAGAACGTGAAATTAAAGATGCATCAGGAGCAGTGGTTGAGGTGAAAAAGGAGCGTGTTAGACCTAATCATCGCCACACTAGACAGTTGTTTACTATACAACCCAAAGTTTATGGTGAAGGTTATATGATGTCATCTTTGGGTAGTTCTGTTCCCAATAATGGAGTTCACTCTTCGTATATGACTATGAATATTGGTAGTAAAACTAAAAAGGCTCAGAAAACGGTTACCACAACCATGGTGACTCGTGACAAATTGGTACCTGGATCATTTATAGCATCATTTATTAATGAAATTAATACCAAAGGTTATGAACTAAATGATGATGAAAAACACAAAACACAATTGCGCAGACAGGGGAAAGATGTTCCTTTTACATATAAAGCTGACATAGGTCCACAAGCATGTTATTATTATAAACAAAATAGAGATGTTTGTCATAATTTGAATGGATATAAGAAGAGAACCCTTTGGGACGGTGGTAAAAATAGAGGTGGTGGAAAGAAACCATTGTCTGAATGTGACCCATATGAGATTGAACGCAAATTACAGAATAAAACATTGACTATAGCTGATGCGATAAACCCTATAATGAGTCATGAATATTTTTGGAACAATACTGAAAATGTATTTGAGAAATTGTGTAAAATGTATAAAGATGATGAAAAATGTATAGAAATAATAAAGGAAACACCATTGTTTATAGCTTGTAAAAAAATTGGTGATGCAAACAATGAGATTACTACTTCAGACAATGACATTTTACAAGATTTACCCAATGTTGATGATGATTATGAAAAATTGACTGATGATATGGTTGACATGATGCTAACAAGTGTAATGCAACCATTTTTTACACCAGATATATCAGAAAACAACACTATGTATAATATAGCTAGATGTTTATTGTATCAAAAATTGTACAATATTGTTGAAGAAAGTGAGGAAGTTTATAACGAAGATGAAAACATTGTGACAGGTGTGGTTAATGAAGAAGATGATGATGATGATTCAAATTCCTCTGTAGATAGCGGATATGATTATAGCATATATGAAGAATATTATGCTTTGGACAATGGTGGAGATGATTATGGTTTTGGAGAAGATTTTTGATCTTGTAAAATATGTATTATGAAACGTTTATGATTGTTATCACAATATAATACATTGTTTTTAAGACAATAAAAAAATCCTCTATGGATATAGATATAATTTTCTATTGGTTTTCTTATAACTGTTCCATTTTCAGTGATGGTGTGTAAAACATCTTCAGGATCATTTACAAATGCATTTACTGTGCCAATTTTTAAAGAACCCAAGAATTCTGGCCATCGTTTTTTACAAATGTCAAAATAAAAATAAATATTCACAATATAATTGGTAGTTACTATAGCGATATCATAGTCATTGTATGGATGTTGATTTCCCACTGTGTTGGTAGTAAAATTCCATGGTTTCATTGGTCTATATACACCATCTATACTTTTGATAATACCCTCATGTAACTTTGGTAAATCTTTCATTATATTATTTAAATCTTTAGTGTTTTTATCGAGAAATTCACGCCCCGTATGTATAGAAGCATAATCTTTCCCTTGAATAACATCTTTCATTGTCTTAATTTGATTAATTGTAGCACCCATGAGTGTATTGTTGAATTCATCTAGTAAGGTACGTCCTTCAATTGCATTTGACTGAAATGCTCCTGGTAAAACCAAACTAGCAATTTCCCTAAATGACTCATTATAAGATAAATTTGGTTTATGGCTGTAACCCAAGGTGGATATTTCAATGTTTTCATAATCAGTAACCAATTTATCTAGATCTTGTTGTTTCTTTTTGGAGAGTTGATATCCCAGCCATACGCGGATTCCATAATCGTCGGCATTATCTATCATGTATTCAATTCCTTCTAGGAATGCATTTGTATAAAAAAGTGGTTTTGAAATTTGGTTCAAAAGTTCATTTAAAGGTGTACTTTCCGAAAATTTAAAATCATTTACTAGTGTTCTCATACGTCGCTGCTGTTCAAATTGTGATTTTGGTATAAATACTGTATTAGTATTGGAATCAATTAAGGTAGAAGAGTCATCTCCATTTTCAAATTCATCACTTTTTTTATTATTAACTTCACTCATGTTACCTTCTATTACATTTTCTATTAATTTATCTATACCATCATCATCTGTTATAGTCTTTTTATTAGTAGACAAATTTGATTTTTTAAATGTTGATTTTTTGCCCTTTTTAATTTTACGTAAATTATCTGTTCTATGTTGATTACCATGTTTTGAGATGGCAGATGCCACATTTTGACGATTAACAGGTGTAAAATAACCACACATGTTAAAATAAAATGAACGTATAAATTTTTCAACACGACTTTCACATTGATTCAAGTTATTATCATACAATTTGTGATCAATTCCCAATAATGTTAAGTTGGTTTTGTCTATGAGAGGATAAGTATTTGTTTTTCCTAATAAAAAGTCAAACAAGTTGTTAGTCACTCCATCTGCCATGTGTTTAAAAGGGTCTGTAGTATTGGTTCCTTGTCCTAGTAAATCTGGTAAATCACTTAATGTAAGTGCAACATTGTTACCACTATCACCACCACCACTACCTTTCTCATCTTCAACATTCATTTCTTCAGGAGAAACCATTCTTTTTGCAGCATCCAAACTCATAATAGGTGTATGAAATGTTTTCTGTGTATATTCTATAAGATCTTGATCAACATCATCACCATCATCAATATTATTTCTTTCACTGTTTTTCTTCCTTTCATCATTGGTATTTGCTTCATTGTGATTATTTGTAGTATATCTGATAAATTGATCACATTTAGAAAATAATGATGTTTTTTCGTAGATTTCCATAATGATTATTCTGAACAAGGATTATTTTTCTGTAAAAGTAGAACAGGAAAATCAACTGGAATATTATAAATGCTCAAGTCTTGTATAAAATACATACGACTAAAATGAATATTTTTGTCTTTGTACAATAGTGGTTGACACTTTTTTAAATTGGTTGTGACAATAGCTGCTTCATTCTTCACTTCTGTTATAGCATCTTCATATTCTGATTCCATAACTCCGTCAGTAGCTTTGAAAAGCTCCGAAGTCTTTGTGACTATGGGTCCACACCCAATTGGTAAATCATTATCTTCATTGTCTTTGTTGTCATTATCATCATCATCGTCAACATCGTCATCATCATTTTTATTTTCTTCGTAATATGAAAATATAGTATTTTTACCTATATCTTTGTTTTCCCCTGGGTACATGTAACGTATTCTATCATTTTTTTTACTGAGTTTAATTTTGTCTTCAATAACACCTCCACAAGTAAAATGTATGTATGTGTGTGCCGTCTCATATGGAATCTCATTATGCATGAAAAACATACGACTCATATCAGCCAATGTAGAAGCAATTTTAGAAATAAATACTTTACCACCAATATCAACTGGTATAAATTTTATTACACAGCGTATTTGTCCTGTCTTCATAACACATGTTGGTAAAGTATATAATTCTGATACATTTATTTTAAAATTAAGCCACGATGATTTATGTGCAGTCAACATGCTTTTATTGGAATAATATTGATTCAAATCATTTGATGGAGGGGGTTTAATAAATGTTTCTGGTCTAAAAATATGTGTCTTAAATGTTGTTTTCAAATTTTCACATAGCACTTTATCTGTTGAATAAAATCCTGAAAGGTCTAATAATGCACGAATTTTTTCACTTCTATAATCATAAAACTCACCAAATGTCTTAATGGATTTTTTGATATCAAAATCAAATACATGTTTAAGAAGTAATTTTTGTCTTGAACCACCATCACTATTGTGTAATAATTGACATGTTTGTGGTTTTGAATATGAATTCACTATATTTGTAGAAGAAGATGTAGCAGTAGTACCAACATTTGTTGTTTTTCTTCTATCATCATCATCATCATCATCATCATCATTTGTATCATGTTGTTTTTGTTGTTGATTGCAGTGGGGGTGATGGTAAGTAGAATCCGTTGGAGTCCTGTAAGCTGGAGTGTACATTATTAGCGTCGTCTAATCGTATAATTGGTGCAATGTTTATAGAATTTGGTAATGGTGGATTATTTACAAATTCTTCATATGTTTTTGTTGAAAAATACACACCTTCTATAGAAGCTAAATGAAAATGACCTTCATGATTACATGCATTTGTTTTGGTTAAATATGTCATATACATTGGGTGTTCGTAATAAAAAGGAAATTGATATCCCTTTTCACTTAATGATATAAGGTGTTTTAATGCTGTTTCTGCTATTTGTATTTTAACATCTTTATCTGTTGTTTCACTAACCACAGCATGATACCAATTCCATAAAGTACTCAATGTTAAATTGGCATTACATGTACGGTTCAGAGTTGATAAAAACAACTGTCCACCTAACTTTTGACTCATAATAGGAAATGGGGTTATATGATGATGATGATGATGATGATGATGTACCTATACCTATGCTGGAACCTGAGAGAAATCGGATTAATGCTATAATTTGTGCTCAACACGGATTACCCTTGCGAACATATGAAGCAATAAAGGATGATGTTAATGCCATTGAAAGATGGGGTAGTAAACCAATTATTTATAAAAGTATATTATTGTTGGAAGATGAACCATCTAAAACTGACCTCATATACACAGCTCCTAAAAATTACCAAGGAATGTTTGGTGATACTATGTCAGCAAAAGGTTACAAGTTTATCAAATCTGAAGGAACTCAAATACACAAATTTATTCAAATGCTGGCATTGAAATTTCTTATACAGAATGATATAGAAGGTTACATTTATTTGAATACTATATTAGTAGTTTTCGTAACATTTTTTATTCGTGCAAATGAAATGTGTAATAAAGCAGTTGATTCAGCGACACATGATATTGATTATACTAAAACTCGTGCATACTATAGAGACAGAGGTGAAGAACATTTATACGACACTTTAGATGAAATCAAACGTGTGGGTTATGAAAAACTCATCAATGATTTGTGTGGTGTAGATAATATCATGATTGAGCATAGTAGAATGTATTCCACACGTAAAGTAAATATGACTACAGATTCTAGTAGAGCAAAAACATTGGCTATATTAGATTGTAAATTGAGTGGTGATCCAAGAATTCCACCTACAAAACAAATTCTACCTAGTGCTGAAGAAGGATCAATAAATCCATTTTTGATGATGTTGGAAACATTTTCAAAAGGTAAAAAAGATGAGGATATTGCAGAAATCTTAGATTTAATTGAAGAACATACCTGGTTTCATGATAAAATTACAGCTGATAAATGTATACAAAAACGTATTAAATCTGAAGATAATGCCAAACGTAAGGATAATAAATTAAAACCCAATACAGTTACACAATGTAACAAAGATTTATTGGCAACTAAAGACATGCGTGCTGAAGTTTCAGATGAAATGTGGATTTTACTGATGGAATGTAAAAAATATATAAGTGACATAAAAATGTTAAACAAACGAGAGTTGAATAACAATTACGATTTGGATAAATTGGTTTTAACTCCTCCACCATACCTAACATCAGATAAAGAATTTAAGACAGAGTTGGTTAATGATTTGAATCAATATTTTGAGTGCTTGGACAGTAAGGAATTGTACCTGGGTCCTGAAAAATTTGAAGATGCTAAATATGTTGTGCAAAAATGGGATTTGTTGGATAAAGGTCACCTCGGCCATCGGTGTATTGATATCGATGTTGATTTAACTTTTAATAATGCACCCAAAAATTGTTTATGGTATAAGTTGGATAAATTACACCGCAGTGTTGATTTTATGGGGTTGTGGCGTAGTCATCATGATAGAACAAATAGTAGATATTACATATTATATGTTCCAGATAAATATGATGTCAAAAAAAATAAAGGAATAATATATTTAACTACAAGTGATATTTCACCACAAAAATGGGGTGCAAAAGAAGGTTCATTTGTTGTTGAATACACTATAAATGATGTGTGTGTTGATATTAGTAGACGTCCATCATTGGATAAAGGTATGACATGCGTATATGTCGATATGGATGCATTCAAGAGACAAACGATAAAATCACCTTTTATTTTGATGAATAAAGCGGGTACAAAGCGTTGTTTAGGAATGAAAGATAGCATTGTCCCACATGGACAAACATTATTTACATTCAACGTTCCTTGTGAGTTTATTGAACATGAATTGGTGGAAAATACTAGAGGTCTCAAACGTTTTTCATTTAAACCTGTTTATAAAGATAGCAGAGTTTATTTCGAAAATGAGGTAATTGAAGGATCCAAATTTAGACGTCAAGATGGTGATTCCGATTTTGGTCCATGGTTTTTTACAGACGAGAATGAAACTAGGTGGTTTTCCTATGATGATTTTAAGCAAATGTGGGAAGATACAACAAAATATAGGATACCATATAAAAATGTAAAAATGTACACGTTAATGTTTAATGATGATACTGGTCATGTGTGTGTTTTTCCTAGTATAGTACATCGTGTGTGGTCTGTTCCTCGTTCATGTTATTGTTATAGTATACCTTTTGTACGTGAAGATGGAAGCAAAAATAAAAAGTTGTCAAAACCACCACCCATTATAGACCATTACCCATCAGAACTGGTGAATGCCACAACACATAATAGAGTACAATATGGCATGAATTTAACAAACACATCATCTTTACAATGTATTAAACATGTATTTGGTAATCAGTCATGGGAACTTGATAAAATTAATAACAAAAAAAATGCCATTGATTATAAAAAAATCAATGATGTTAATAGCACTACAAATCGTTTGAAACGTGTATATGGATTAAGAGATGAGGCTTTAATTGAAGCTCAACAAAGTGTTAGAAAGAGTGTAATGCGTGGTAGAAAAAATGCAGATTTGAAAAAGAAAACAGCAAATGGTAACAAAAAGAAAAAATTACCATCATCTTCAGAAGAGGCTAAATCATATAGTTTATTAAACTATTATAATAAATCTTCTTCTCATACTTCAGTAAGTGGTGGTGGCAATGGTGAAAGTATGGAAGTAGAACCACCACCTATGACACCAATAATAAAAACCAACAGACAAAGTAAATTGGATGCTTTTATTACTAAAAATAGGTGTCATGATGAAGAACAGTATCGTATACAAATACAAAAATACACCCAAGATTCTTGTGGAAATTCAATGACAATGAGTAGTATTGAAAAAGAATATGAGGATAAATCAATGGAAATTAATGACGATATATATAACTGGAGCGATGAAGATACAAATTGTTGTTGGGACTTTTAATGTTTTTTTCCTCAATAAATATAATCATCATCATATTCATAATCGCCTTGGGAATTTTTCTTTTTGTGGTTTATAGCTACCTGTCTCGCAGTAAGTAATGTTATGTGCTTAAAAATACGGCCACTATTTTCTTTTTCAGCTCTAATAAATTCCAAACCTAAAGAAACAGCCATTATTATAGAAATTGTAGCATCATCACATATAATTGAACCATCTTTTAGTTTAGTTTTTCCAGACATTTTATTATTTCCTGATAATCTAAAATGTGCAAATTTATTGGAAACCCATTGAGCAAATGTTAAATTTTTACCAGGACATAATGTATCTGGATCTTCATCTACTTCCCCATACATTCCTCCTCTTCCTATGGGTAAACCAACCATTTCTCTAGATGTTCTATGGGCTTTTTGTATCTCATATGATATAGAAAAAGACATATTACATAGTTTAAGTTTACCCATAGTGTACATTTCTATAACATTAGTGCAATATCTTGTTTTTTCTTTATTTAAAGCATATCCTATATACTCTTGGGTACCTCTATCACGCTCTATTTTAGTTTGTTCTTGTTCATCTTCATAGGCGTCCATCATTTGTTTATAGTTTTCATTTTCATGATATCTTGCTACTTCAGACAAGGGGTCCATGTAAATGTTATTTTTTGTTTGTGATAAAAGACTAGGAACCAAATCTCTATGCATAATATCTTCGTATCTTTTCATTCTTTTACGAGCTAGTACTTTTTCGGCATTAAAATCAAAATCCACATCATCTGGTCTACGTTTAGTCCCGTGTAGCCCAAAATTATAACCCACACGTGTAGATCCATATTTTAATTTATTAGCATTGTTATGAACGGGTGCTATGGTGGTATAAATATCAACACCATTTAGTATTTTAGCGTGACATTCATCTTCATATTTCAATCTAGCTAAACACGCCCAACAGTAGTCTAATGGATGGTTATTGGTTTCAAATACAACGATAATATTTTTGAAAATATGAGGAAATGCATGAAATATAATTTTAAAAGCACGTATAAGATGCATAGCTATCATATGTCCTGCACTGTATAAATGTTGGTCTTGTGTAAACCACTCATTTTCATGTTCTGTACATTCTTCCGGAAAATCTGCATAAAACCCTGTGTTAACCTCATCTGCCATGAGTAAAATAGCCGAGTAACCAGCCATTGGGCCACATTTTTTATTAGATTTAGTTTTAAATGAAAGTTGCTCTTCAAATGCGGCTTCTTTATCATATACTATAGCCACTATGGCCATTCCATTTTTAGATTTAGTACGTTCTATACCAGCAGGATCTACATAACAGTATAATGTGGGGAATATTTCTATGTTATCATTATAATTGTCTATATCGAATCGATGTTCTATAAAATTTTGATGTATCTCTTTACAGTTTATTAAACCTTCATCCAATAAAGATGAGTTCAAATCAGTTATACCATATTGGCGTACTAATTCTTGACATAGCATGCTAAAATTGATTGCTGGGGAAATAATACCACGTTCAAAAAGAAATGCAAATCTACTTTTATATGTTTCTTCATCTTCAACCTTTTTAGTTACAGTATAAGCAGCCGCAGCAGCATCGCCATCCTCTCCAACATCTTCACCAGTTGTATAAGAGTTTTGAATTTCATTTTTCACCAAATCTGC
>JBCAUG010665888.1:0-13775 GCA_038406175.1 Haplosyllis leylae | reverse complement strand
ATTGGCTCACCATCTAGTATAAGGGAGGAGGCACGAGGTCTCTAAATCTATGGGGAGGAGGCACGAGGTCTCTAAATCTATGACTCAATATGAATTTCATAGCTGCAGTGGTTCGAAATGTATAGCCTAGACAGACAGACAGACAGACAGACAGAGAGACTGACACAGACACAGACAGACGGACATGACTGAAATTATTGCCTATGCGCATATGCGGATGGTCATAAATATTTTATATTCAATTCCAATTATTTTTGAATAGATCTACTTGAGAAATGGTAGTGATATTGATGGATAATGATAGAACTGTGTCTCAAATCTCCTCACCTATAGATATTTGCACAGCGTTATTTATCAGTTAAATGTACTTGTTAGTTACAGAAACTGGACAAAAAGAGAATAAAATCTGTAGAATTGGTCCAAGATTTGTGATTTCCTCAAAATTACACAGATTTTCTGATTTCCCGCAGAGTTAATTGCATGGCGAAACTGATTTATTTAAATCTGAACAACTTTCGTCTGTTCCTCAAGGGTCAGCCACTCCATCCGTTACATCTCAACGTTAATTATAATCGCAATTAAAATGACGCCAGATCGCACAAGCCATTTATACTCTAAATTTATAGAGTTGGTACATATGATAAATGTCAATACTTCCATTTGTCCGAACAAATTTGCTCAGAATTTTTAACTGAAAAGCACGGGATATTTCTTAAGGAAATAGATATATTTTTAATTCAACTGCGTTCGACTTTACGTGAATGTAAGCTTGGTCATGGTGATGTATCTCTGTCTGTGTCGTATTAAACAAAAGATAAAATAAAATAAACAAACTACATAAAATTAAATACATTCATATCATAACAGGTTCACAAACTAAATATAGACATAGATTGTAAAAGATAAAACTAAAATAAGGCGAACACATTCAGGTCAAGTCAAATACTAGAAACGATAACAGGCAATCTTCTTCTTATTTGCTTTCACTCTCAACGAACACAGTATGAAGCTGCCAGTCATCCTTGTTGTAATCGCCCTGATGCAACCTGCCCACCTGGCAGTGGTTAGGAATATAAAGACTAGAGTTAAATCCGAATACATTGGTAAGTATATACAGGGGTGTGTCTGTCTGTCTGTCGGTCTGTCTGTCTGTCATGATCAGTGTCAATTGGTCATATGGACCATAAAGATATTATATATTCAACTGAAATTATTTATCTTTGCAAGAAAGGCCGTAGTAATCGCACCAGTATTTTAAAATTTGTATCTAGTCTGAAGGAATTGGTAAAGATCCTTTAACTTAAACGAGTTTGTGTTTCAGAGTACTATGAAGGTACATTAAACGTTATCTTGGCTGCTCCACATGGTGGTTCCGAAGAGCCTTCATCCATACCAGACAGGGATGCTGGGTGCTGGGATTCAGAAACTGAAGAATGCGTTTGGACTCACGATTGTGGTGAAAAAGATTTTGAAAGGTAATCAGTTAAATGCAAATAGCAAAGCTGGAATCATTTGGACACCGTTTCACACAAGTAAGTCCACAATCATTGATTGAGTACTGCTAGAAGTTACTTCAAAAGTATTTTTCCATGTTCTCCCGAAGTTTTCCATTGTTTACAATTGTTATCATTGTACTAAGAAGTTTAGTAAAATTGGTACATACGGGGAAATCGAAAATTCCCATTTTCAGAGCAAACATGACAAAAAAGTATACTTCTCTGGCCACACAGATTAAAATTAATCTAAATAGAAAGAGACAGATCTGGTCTCATAGATGATAACATATTTTTCCCTTACATTCCCTTTGCTTGAACTCAAGAGCTTGTAATATCTCAATTTTGAGCAACATTGGAGTTTCTGGGATTTACTTTCGTCATTTTCTCACCTGACTTTTTCATTACAAGATGCGACGCAACGACGGTAAAGGATCTCAACACTAAAGAGTTAACCCTTTCACTAAGAGACGACCTTTTTGCTGAAACAGGTAAAGATTTGATTTTCATTGGAGATTAGATGTAGAACTGTCATGAGTTTCAACAAAACTCCACGGTTAGTTCAGATAGTTTTGATAGTCTCACAGTAGTAATTTTGAGTGATCTACAGGAGAGTATCCGTACGTTGTAATAAACAACTTACATCGGATCAAACTGGATGCAAACAGAGACAAACCGGAGGCGACATTCGGGGAACCGATTCCAGAAGAGGCATGGGAAGAGTTCCACAGACTGATCGATCAATTCAAATCAGATATTGGTGGACAGGGTCTCTTCCTCGACATGCATGGTCATGGTCACGAGAACAATTGGGCTGAACTGGGATATCTGATTCGGTATTCATCAATACTTATAGACTATGTACGAAGAAAATTTTGCGACCACCATTGGAGTCTGTTTTCAGGGCCCGACCATTGTCTCCTGCCTTTTGCTAAATAAAGTGTCCAGACAAGTCACTACATTCTGTATGTGACATATGTTAGCGAAATAAACAAATAAGTATCAATTCCAGAACGATGGGGGAAATTATTTTGCTTTTGTCTGTCCAGAGGCGATGATCTGGATTCTGGAAATTTTGAAGCAGAAGAGACTTCTATTCGTCACCTGGCGTCCGAAGTGAGCATAAGTTTTGAAGAGTTATTGAGAGGTGACCAGAGTTTTGGAGGGTTCATAGAGGACAATGGTTTTGTTGCGGTTCCGGTTCCTGATCATCCTGGACCAAACGGTGACAGCTACTTCAGGTAGCAATATCAAAGTCTGCACTCATAACAAATTGTCAAATTCCTCATACCTTTTTTAAGTCTGACAAGGAAATGGTACGAAGCAACATTTGCAGCAAATCAACCTTTCCCCATTTAGATTTTGTTACATTTGTCTAATCAGACGGATTAAATTCTTCAAAAATTAGAACTTTTTATAAGGCTAGAACCTATTACCTCCTGATTATGAAGTTACTGGTCTAACCATTATGTTGTGTAGATTCTTGTAGTGGTGATAGATTCAATACATCAAATGGGATCGTAGTCCCACTTCACTGGGTCTTGTTCTATGGAGCTATTTCAGTTAGTTAGATAAAGAGGGATTGACAATTGGCAATTGATAAATTGAGTGAAAAATACCTTTCTTCTCTTGAAAATGAGTAGATGCAAAATTTATCTTCTATGACGAAAAAGTAAAATTATCCCCCAAAATTCAGAGGTTTCTTACTTCTGTGATTTATGATCTTGTAATTTGTTTTCTACTCGAGAAAATGAGATTTAAAACTACTAGCCACAAGAAACTCTGAAACGTCTGTTCTTCAAGTACCCTTTATCATTTTAGTGGTGGATACAACACTCGTAGGCATGGATCGGTGGACTCCGGAGTTATAGATAGCATCCAAATTGAATCCAGCAGCGATCAAAGATCAGATGAAATCAGACCTCAGTATTCACAGTAAGGTCAACATGTACCAGACGTTTGAAAAGAATCTTTTAGACGATAAAAAATACTGATTCACAAGATGATATTGGCAATTTCTGGACCATATCACATGTTTTGTAGGATATTTTTTTATATGTTTCCATTGTACTCTTATTTCAGAGCTTTAGCCAAATCAATAAAGTCCTACCTGGATACTCACTATCCCCCAAGACAGAACACGATGTCATGATCACAGATGTTGAGTGGTGTCTGTTTTCCTCAGTGGTTGTGAGCGATTTTCTTTGAAACAATATCACACTTTTTATGTCTGTATTTGAGTAAAAAAAAACACAGGTCAATGTAAGAAAAGTGTAAGGTGCGCTTTAGGCGTACCTCTTTGCGAGAGTAAAGAGTAGTCGTTGGTTTAACGTTAGTGCGTTTATTCTACTCTGGCCTTATTAGCAGTGCGCTTTATATATATATACTGGTATCTAGCGGCCTCCTATTGGCTGGTATATTGCGGGTCCAGGGTATGGGCGGAGCCCTCCCTGTAGGTGCTTAGGCACGTGTCGTACCCTGCAAAAGAGTACATCAAATTAACTTTGCATCTATAACATACTCTGAGAAACAACGTAGTCATTTGCTTAGTTTCAGTCGTTTACGGGGGTATTGCATTGGGGTTTTACCTAAATGTGAATTCAGCGAATCTGTCAAATAACATCAGTATAAATTGCTGTTAATTTATAGATACTGTCTGTTACTTGTGTTTTTGTGTATGTTAGGTTACTACAAAATTTCAATTAATCCTTCTAATTTCAACAAATTTTTGGGAAAACTCTAATATTTCAAATCAATATGAAAAATTAACATAGAAGTACCATAGAAACAAGATGTTCTGCAAATCAAAATTGCAAATTTTGTAGAATTTAGAGAAAAAGAAATAAAATTGACATGGAACAAGATCAAGAACAATCGAAAAAGGGTATACGTTCATCATCAAGCCATTGGTCCTTATGTTTTGGCAATTGGTACGATTTTTTTTGAAGAAATTCTTTTAAATTGTCCTTCAGAAGATATATGTTTTACGTTCGAAATCCAAAGTTCAATTGAACGGTTGTGGCAATCAACATGCGGCAGAAGAAAGTGCAAATAGATAACGGCATGTGTGATATCACGTAGCGTAAAAAAGACATAGTGTTACGTTTTGAAGATATATCGAAAGGAAATAAAGGTTCACGATTTTGAACATGAATTCATTACAGAATGTAATAAAGAAACTTTTTTCACAGAACTATGCGTGAGCGCAGTCTACATCTCAGTTACATTCAAGATTTCATTTTACACGTCCTAAATCAAAGAAGTAGGATTTGTGCAAATTGCTGAACGAGTGAAGTTTTCAAGAATAAAAAGTGATGTTCACCATCCATTCACTTTACTCGTATGACTTTTCAGCACCTAAAAAAAGAAATACATAGCAAAATAAATGCCCTCTTCCGCGAAACTATGTGCGCATTTACCAAGGTTACACTGATAAATTTCAAAATGTCGAAGGGAGCAGTGAGAGTTATCGTCAAAGTATAACACGACATATATATAATTCTAAGCCATAAAACACATTCTTATGAAGGTGACGCAGTTTACTCTAATTGGTGACCCTCAATATACGACCGTTTATCAATTTTAACTGAAATAATTGATCAAAGTCCATCAGCATTTGGGAAATATAAAAACGCCAGGCAGACGTCAATGAAGATTAATTTGTCAGCAAAGTATTGTCGTCTACAGATAGTTTAAAAGTTTTTTTGCCAGCCAATCGACTTCCTAGTCTGTGCGACTAAAAACAGTTCAAACGGAACACAACATTAGCCAAATCATTTTTCTGACGAACAAAACTTGAGAATTAACTTGATTCAGGTTAGGCCTAACAGTGAACTCGCCACAAACACAATTTCTCCAAAACATCTTTTGTGATTTGTAAAGCCTGAGGTTGAAAGGATTGAAAGGAGTACTTTTAAACTTTGTGGTAACCATGTCTCACATCAGAAGCATAGCGAAGAAGATGGTTGTTTTCTTCTATGGAATGGCTTGTTTTACGGATAAACTTACCACGACACTTTTGGAATCGATGGGGTTGACAATTCTTGCCTTGATCACAATTCCATTTGGGATCGTCAACAAACTCGGACTGTTGGTAAATCATATATTTCATCTGGTTTTGGACATCGTCGTGCTGTTTCTTGTCTTTGTGGTGTTACCTATTCTTAAAAGATTGTACAGTGTTTTCAAAGGAACATGTACATTTTTGTTTTCTGGATCCACAACTGAAGAGGAGACGAAATTGCTTCCTGGAAATGGCATGCAGAAGTAAAACTTCAACAATTTGCCAATGTTTTTTTCAATCGTGATACTCAGCATTACTTGAAAAGGGCTACAAAGACTGTCGATTCTGAGCACGTACATTTATTGTTTTTCAGAACTTTTTGAACAATCTGAAAGTGCGTGTATTGAGACTTAAATGTAGACATAAACTATACATCTAATTATCTATTTTGATGTACTATTATTGTAACTCAAGAGTTGTCCAAAAAGAGGAAAAAAAACGACATTAGCTGTTAAATTTTGTATTCGGGTAATCGTGTACCATCACATTGAAAGTAACCTCGCATCTCTAAACCATTAGTTGTAAATATTTACCGGCAAGTGCCTATGAAAGGTGTTTATAATATAATATGAAATGGAAATGTAGACAACAAATAAAACACGTTTCTTTTACTGTGACAAATCTTTTTTACATAGTTTGTGAACTGTTGTTCTCTTTGCACTTCGTTGGCTCCATCAACTAAATGCTTTTTAATTAATTGTTATTCCGAGAATGATTTTGTCTTTAAAGGAGATTAAGAGTTAAATTTATGCAAAAACTGTTTGGGTAATTTTTCCAGGACAGGTTTCTGAATAGTAAATTTAAAAAGTCTCTATGATGGCACTTTCACTCTGCACGGAACCGGGACCAGGAACGGGAATGGAAACAATGGGTTTCCATATTATAGTACTGTTCACACTGGACTGAGAGATGGACAGTAACCTGACCCATTGTCTCCTATTGTGTTGGTCCCGTCCCTGTCAATGTCCCAGTCCCCATCCCGTGCAGTGTGAATAAGCCATAAGAAATATTTATGCTTCTTACTTTTCCGCCTGCGAGTATTTGAAATTACCATGTTGATTTGAAAGGGTCAACTGCTTACATGGAAAAATTCTCACATGAGATAGTTTTTCACTGATATACATGATATATGGTGGTAATAACGTGCTTATGTTTTTGCATACTTGATACATAGATCTAAAATGAAAATCGTAAACAAAAAAAGATACATAGAAATGATAGAATGGTAGAAATTATTTTTACTCATGATGAATTCTTTAGGTATTGTATTGGTAACTAGGAACAGTAACTGGTCCATGATTTCCTGTATGTGAGAGGGATCGGCACCCTCTAAAAAAAGTGGCATCCCCACATTTTTTCTGACCTCCTCCCCCCCCAAAAACATGAAATTGAGAAAATATTAGCCTCACACCTCACCCCCATGAACCACAATAAGGAGGGATCGTGGTTTGAATCTAACCTGTGCTTGCCGAATACTGGTATTGAAGTTTTTCTAAATAACACAAATCTAACATTTCTGGAATTTTTGTACAAAATTGACATCAAGAGGTTTCAAAATCAGCAAAAAATAAAGTTGCCTCCAGTGGGAATCGGGCTCATAACACCAACCATTACAGGTTTAGAAGTCTAATGCCTTATCCATTCTCCCACCCAGACATGTGTTGAATAGAAGCTCTTCAACTGAATTTTGTTTCATGCTCCACTTAACTTTTTGGACTTGGATATTTTCTAGATTCAATAGAGCATGTCTGTATAAGCATCTGATAGTCTGAAACTGGCAAGGCATGATAGATTGACAGAATGGATTTAGGCATTAGACTTCTAAACCTGTAATGGTTGGTGTTGTAAGTTCGATTCCCAATGGAGGCAACTTTATTATTTGCTGAAACTTTAAGGCCCTGTTGTCAGTTTTTATACAAAAAACCAGAAATGTCAGATTTGTGTTATTTAAAAAAAACTCGATTTGGAGGGTACCAAGAACTACTTGTGTGTGCTAATGCTCGTGGATAAATATGAACATTTGCAAATCATCACATGCAAACGAGTGTCCGGAGGAGGCAAAGTAGAACATCTTTGTGCTGAGTTTAGGAATTTAGTGACACAACTGAAAGCATATTTACTATCTCTTGATATATAATTGATTCAAGTAAAGACGCATGGATTTCCAATACAAAAGACTTTTAGTACTTGAGCTGGCGATAACTAACGGGAGGAATTGATCTTGCCGTTAAGAGATTTCAGGTTATCATTTTCAACACAGGAATTCATCTTTATTGTAATATCTTACAAGGATGCTATTTGATCAAGTCAAATGAAGAGGATTGAGCAATGAAATAAGTGGTGAGCACTTTTCTTTAAGCCGAAAGTTAAATTTAAGGAATAATTTGTGACCAACAAAGAGTCTGAAAATCATTCTTTTTCGCAAATGTCCTCATCCTTGAAAAAAAGAACAATGTATAACAGCGCAGTTGGGGTGTAATAGGGATTCTCATAGCTAATGTGTTACCGAGCAAATTCCCAAGTATTAGTTAACATATAGAGATATCTGTGTTCCGTTCAAATTAATAACCAGAGCTCATTCACACTCAGTGACAATGGTAAATTTAATTTAATTTCAATTTCAAGGCCAAGTTGTCGTAAACAGCATGGTGACAGCAATTTCATACCAAGTTGCCACAGACGATTTTATCGTCTGTAGCGGTAGTGGCTCTTAAATTTTTTCGTTGCCGTTACAATGTGAATGAGACTCAAAACGTTTATAGCACAGCAAATTAATTACAAAAGCCTTGGAAACTTTAAAGGAAATTTGATACTGAAGAAATGGACTTTCGTATGCTTGTTCTTTAATCTGAAGAAACTAGGTTGAATAATATTTTTTGTACTTTCAGTGAAGAAAACAAAAGTGAAGAAAATCAAAAGTAACTTGGAACAATGTCGGCGACGCCAATAAGGAACACGTACAACGCCATAAATGTCTTTATCAAGGCGGCTGCAGCTGTCATTAACCACTTGGGCAAAATCTTACATTTTGTAGAGAAAATAGCCAGAATAGGAAACTACATAGAAAGTTTTTTTGCTCGCATAGCTTCTTTCTTCAGTATTTTTACAACAGCATTTGTTCGACTGAATCGCATTTGGACTAATATTTCCCAGTTGGTGGGGTCATATAAATTGATCTTAAAACCGTTGACTGTTTTGCACAGGACAACAAATTCGTTATTGGGAGTATTCAGTTCTGGATACGGAAATATGATGCAAGGACTCAAAAAGACAAAACATGCTTGCAGAAGTACAGCATGTTACTTTCAAGGTTTCTTCGATCCTATTCAGGCGCAAATGGAATATTTGTTGAACCTTTGGATTAGCGTTTCTCAGTATTTGCCCACATACCTTGGTTATATGTTACAGGTACTGATTGTACCCCTGTTAACACTTGTCCTGATTTTCATCAGAACTATCGTTTTCCCCTTTACATTTTTACATTCAGCGTTTCGCAGTGTGTATCACGAAGAAACTGATAATACTCGAAGGGAACATTTTAAAGAGCAATGAACTATAGTTTTGATGTTTTATGCAGCAGTAAGATCTGTTTCTTTGTCATATTTAAGTGGTATTAATTTTTGCTTTTCTCTGAAAATATTTTAATTTAAGATGAATTTTGCTCATGCTAAACAGCTATACTTCTGCAAGGTGACTCAAAAGGTATCCGCTTTTGAATCACACGGATTAAAAATTAGTATCCTCAGAACGTCCGTCCTCATCAGCAACACGCAATTTTCATCTCTATTAGATTTATTTTGACAAAAGTCCATCACAAATATTGCTTCCGGAAAATTTTATTATGTAAATAAAAAATACTGCACATGCAACTTCTTGGATTTGCTTATTTTGAAGAGTTATCTTTTCGAACAGAATATTTGGAAATAGAATGATAAATGGTTTGAGATTTTTTTGCTTGATCCTGGTAGGTGATCAACTGACAGACGGTAAACATAACAGAAAATAATAATTTTGATTAAATTGTGTCAAAAATAGTGACGATTTGAAATAGTTGTGCAAGAATTTGAATTTAAAAAGCGGGATTACATACCATTCAAGCTAAAATAAATGCAATTACAAATTCATGCGCAAGAGGTATCCGAGAAATTGTTCAAATACAGTTTGTTTTCTTTTGGCCCAAGGCATTGATCACAGGATGTCATAATTTCCTCTTGGTAAGGTTCAACTTGCACTGTGGAATGAATTACGTTGTATTTTTCCCGTAATAGTCTTGTAGCAGTTTGAAGTGTTGCGTTCCAGTCCGTCGATGAATCTGGGAATAGCAAACAAAAAACCCGGAAATGTTCACAAAGCGTTGACAAAAATAACGATGAATTTGCAAAGCATTTAACAAAATGTAGAGGAAGACTGAAAAGCTTTATGGAACTGTGTTGCAAAAATCTATGAGCAGAAACATGACTACTTGAGATAAAGAATTGAGTGTATGAAATGACGATATCATTTGTCCCCTACCAACTGCCAGGTGGGCTGTGACTGTATTTTTCCCAACACTTAGAACCATGATCTGGACTGAATGAGCCAGTTTAACACCTGGTATCGCTTGAAGTGATTTTTGGATATCTGGATACTTAATGTTTCTGGGAGACCCTTTGGATGAAAAATCAGTCAAAACAATTTTAAATTTCACTGTAAAATTGAGGTTTATAGATTGAGTTTAGTTCATAACTGTAAGGAGTATTATTACCGACCGCGTACGTAGTACGGAGGGAGGTTATGTTTTCACAGGTGTCTGTCTGTTAACAGGAGGGGGGGTACTCAGTCCAGCCGGGGGGGGGTACTCAGTCCAGTTGGGGGGGGGTACTCAGTCCAGCTGGGGAGGTACTCAGTCAGCCGGGGAGGGGGGGAGTACTCAGGCTGAGTACCCCCCTCCCCGGACTTGCTCCGCCGCGGTCGGTATGCCTCTTGCGTTCACGCAGGAGGACTTTCTTGTGATTCATTTATGTTTTTAAAAGGTGTGCACATTATAATATTGAACCTGCTGAACAATTCCTTAATATTAACAAATTTGTAGACATGACGAAATGTGTGGTATGACTATTGCGTGTGATTAACTACAAAGTGTCAAAACACTTTATTACGGTTCTTTTGATGTAAACATTGATTGATTTATAATTATCAAATAACTAGTGATAAGACAATGATTGATTTCGGAAATTGGCCAATTCAATATAACAAAGTCAATGCTGAAAAGAATGTTATGATGCTACAAGCATACCTTCCATTAAAATAATGAATATATCTCTGAGGATGAGAATTGTTGTGAATAATACTATGACCGAAAAGATAAAGGTACATATGGGATCTGCTATCTTGTACTCTGGCTGAAAAAGTAAATGAATGCTAGATTTAATTGATTTTCTCGCAAGAAAGTGTGTTTTCACCAACCTTATTTGCCATGTACAAATCAATTACAAAATTACATACATAAATGTAACCGGAATCTCAAAGGGGGAAAGTGAAAACTTTACCTTGTATTTGATAATGTAGGCTGCTATCAAAACACCCACGCTTTGAATTGTATCTCCAATTATATGTATAAAAGCAGCTCTCACGTTAATGTTTCCTGAAATTGAAAAATATATCCCAGTATAAGAAATATACAGATGAGCCAAAAAAAGGATCTATGGCAAGCTTGGAACTTCTGCACTCCGTGAAATAGCCTTACGTTTGACAACTAGGTTAATTCATTTTTAACCCAATAAACAAGAAGTATGACTGGAATCGGGTAAAAGTTCAAAAAGATACATCTAATGATGTCTCTTGAGTGATATTAAATGGGAATGACAGACAATATTACCTCCGATATTATGACTATGTCCGTGGTTACTATTTGAGTCACCGTGACTGTGCGAGCCACCGTGACTATGATTGTGGCCGAACCCCGACTCAGGAATTCTACACCTGCAGAGTCTAAACCCTCCCTGCAGGACCACTCCCATGCTGCAGTTTAATAAACAAGTATTAAGAGTTGATCAAATCAGAGAGACAGACAGACAGATGGAGAGGCGGGCATGCTGGTGATGGTGTAGACAGACAGCCGAGGTAGACAACTAGGAAGACAGACAAATGAAGTATGGACAAATAAAATCTTTTAGGAAATATTTAAACTGATCAACCTGAACTTAAGAGCATTGGGTACTCTTCGCTTACACTATATTAAACGCCACTCCTAATCCTGCTGTTATCAGCATATCATCGGCATTTATTTCATATTCCTTCTTTATCACACGATGCACGGCGAGATAGACTAGAATCCCAGTTGTTATCCATATGATCATAACACTAATTAAGGCACCTAATACTTCTGTACAAAAGTAAAGGAAACAAAGAATTCGATTAAGAACATAGTCTGTACAAAAGGACATGGTTTTATAATGCTGAGATAAGTTTCTTTAAATTCTCTGTTTTACATTCCAGAATGTGATGACAGCACTTCTTAATAAGTGAGGCTTACCGGCCCTGTGAAAGCCATACGTGAACCTGGAAGATGCAGGTTTGTGGGATAACCAGATGGCAAACAAGGAAATAAGCAAACTGGAGAAATCTGAGGCCATGTGCGTGGCATCACTGACTAGAGCTAAACTGTTTGATATGATCCCTCCTGAAAATGTGATGGTGAATATTGAGGAAAATTAATGTTCTATTCGTTTTCGTTTGAACTTTTATTGAGGTGTATTTGTTCGTAATGGCAAATTGCGTCATTTTTTATTTATCATAGTACCGACAAAAAATCCCATTGTTCACCATGCGACAAAATTCGACAAAATATTAACACTTTATTTTGTTTTCCTTATTGGTGTAACTTTGATGTCCAAAACACACTTTTTGACACAAAGGTAATAAATAATCTGCTCACAAAAAAGTTCAAAAATATGCTCTCTTACCTACTACTTCAGCCACCATAAATATAGCACACAATATAGTCACAATAATAAGTTGATTTCTTGCTATTCTGTCTTTTTGCGGTTTTGGAATGTGGCAATGATATTCCGTCAGTGACTCGTTTTCGCTTGACTGAATTTGGCTGAAGGCTGAATCTACTGTCACTCTGGCACTGCCGCCTGGGGGGCCATTAATATTGCCATTCTCAGCGGACTTGTAATCTTGTTCTGTGTCTGTGAACTGTCTCAAGTTACGAGAATCCATGCTGGCATTGGCGTTCTCGTCCTCATCAACACTGCCGAAGTCGGAGGCTAAGTCCAATTTGACGACCAGTGGCAGTGTGTCGCTGCTCCTGTTCTTGGGGAACGAACCAGCGTCTCCGGGTCTGTGGAACGCCAACCGTGGCGGACTGGAGAATGTGGGTTCACTGAAGTTGTCTCGGTTTTCTGTTTCCAGGATGTAATCTGGATATATTTCTGGAAAACTGGAGGCACCAGCCGTCCCCTCTGTTGAAATGTAAACAGACTAAATATTAGGATTTGTAAAAAGAAGATTAAATAGCCAAGGAGTTTCAGAATTGGGCTGTTGGAATGTGGAATTCGTTGATGACGAACTTTCGAAAATCATTCCACCCTTAGAAATTTATTCAATCTGTATATTTACTTTCCTACATTGTCAATACTCCGTCGTGATTTACTTCATAAAAGTTTTCAGAAGTCCACTAATTGAAGTGTAAAATCTCATTCCATGCTACAATTGCACAAAAGATGTGCACATTCTAAAATTTAATAATAATATAAACTTTGTGTAAAATTTGTTCTGGGTTCACTTGTCTATTCAGATACTGTGAATTAAGTTTGGGAAGTTCTCTTCAGGGTTAAACATCGTTGTTCCATGACATTTCTCGCGGACCCAAACCATTCAGAGACCGAGTGGACAGAACATAAGTGGTTCATCTTTCTTTGTCTGGACCTTCCTGTAACCAGTATTCGGGACCAGTGTCTTATTAATGTGAGAAAATGAAGGGGTCTTCTATTTATACAGGATCCCAATGCAATATGGAAATAGCTAACAAATGATTCCGATCCAACCGAAAGAAGCGACGAAGAGAACATTCAATGCTGAATCTTCTCTCCTCCACTGAAAACGCACGACAGTGACACCATTGGTGTCATGGCACCGTTACCAGGTGTTAACCCTTTCACTACTGACCAGTTTGCATATTTTTCCAATGCAAAACTGATAAAATGAGTGTGTTTACTTAAAAAATCACCAAA
>JBCAUG010665777.1:0-13776 GCA_038406175.1 Haplosyllis leylae | reverse complement strand
CAGTGTGTATATTTACTCTGTGCTACTTTACTTTGTATGCCTACCCCTACCTTAAAATTGTAAATATTTTGTGCCGTGAGACTATAGTCTTCTCTAGGGCACCAAGGGTTAAGACATTTCCACAAACAACATTGGTCAAGATACATGTCACAAGTGAATACAAATGTGATGGCCGATAAGCTTTATGAAGAAGCATTTACCATAAAGTACTTCTGGGACCATATGCTCCCAAAAGAAGTATTAGAGTACCACAATTTGATATTTCACAAATGTAATGCACCTGTTGATCTGCAAATGGGAACAATTCTCCCATTTGTTATGAGCTGCCTTGGTCCCAAGACTAAATGCCTCTTTTCAACACATGCCTGCTGCTTACATTTATTTTGGATCCTTGTTGGAGCATCAGGGGCTGGAAAAAGTCAAAGCAAAAGGGTTTCATCACTGAACCTTTAGAGTACATTTTGTCCATCAAATAATTGATTAAGAAGCCCAATATTGCTTTCATGCTTTACATCCTGACCTTTTATCTCCTGAACAAAACTAGATGCCTCATCAGTGACTACTATTCCATAGCCATCAGTTGCCACCAACTTCTATGCCTAATTAAGAAATGAATTACATTTCAGTGATGAAAACACTTCATACTATTTATTTAAAAGTAACTGAATATGCAGAATATGACTTACCTGCATGTGTGAATTTAGATATTTCGAAGTCTGGAATCTGCAAATGGCCTTTAGACAAAATGTACTCTAAAAGTTCAGTGATGAAATGCTTTTTCCAGCCCCTGACACTCCAACAAGGATCCAAAATAAATTTAAGCAGCAGGCATGTGTTAAAAAGAGGCCTTTAGTCTTGGGACCAAGGCAGCTTGCAACAAATGGGAGAAATGTTCCCATTTGCAGATCAACAGGCTTATGCACTGACACCACACTTCAAGTTATATTACTAATGTTACCCAGTATAATGATGGCCTGTCAATATGCACATTACCATGAATGCAATGTCCATAACACCTACTGACAATGCTGGACTGCTAGACCCCAAAAAATCTTTAAATACTACCGAACATATCACCTGAATATTTGTTGCAATACATACAGGTACGAAATGCGAAAATGACAACTGCATGAAATTAAGTTGTTGAATATATTCACTGAATATTCCTATGGAATATTGTAACCGAATATTCTTACCAAATAATTTATACATAAATGCAAAAAAAAAATTTATACTGATATGCTGTAGGTATTACCTTACCTTAACTAAGAGGAGCTAATGGTTTCCCTATGAGTGGAGTGGTCAACATTATATACTTCTTCCACAGAATTTGTTAAATTATTTTGCTACCACCAGTATTTGTAAATATGTAATACAAGTAGTAATTAGTACTGAGTAGTGTATATTGATATTATGTGCATGAGTAAAGATTGACACAGGTACAAAATTCATACCTGTATTTATTAAAAGTGAACACCAATATTTCAAATAATTTGACAAATTTAACAATATAAAAAATGGAAAAAACTAGATTAGTTAAACCACATCTTTCCATCAAAAATCAATATGAATGGTCAATGTAATGGTTCTCTAAGGGTGTGTAAGGTCAAAATTAGAAAATGTTTACTAGACCACTAACAGGGAATTTTTCTGAGAATGTATGGTTTATGATCTGTAGTGTCAAGAAATCTAAATTGTTTTTCAAAATGGTGAAATTAGATGAAAAAGAATCCCCAGACCCAAATTTAGTGATTTGGTGAAGTTTTCCAAATATCATGTTTAATATGTTTCAGTGGTTTTATCACTCTTTGCTCATTCCTGAAGGTAATTGTCATTTTGAAGCCTAGGGCCTCTTCTACATGACTATGAAGTATTATTGCCACTAGGGGCCTGTAAAGCACTGCATAATTGCAAAAATATGTCCAAAAATTGCCAATGTCAGCTATTTTTGGCAGGTTTTTTGTGATTTTAGAGCACCTTATGGGCCCCTTAATGGTAAGATGACTTCATATTTAGTCCTAAGCTTCAAAATGAGGGTGTTACATTGAATCAGACAAGAATTAACTTCAGAAATGAGGAAAATGTGAGGCAACCTCAATTTTTTACATGATCATAATAAATTTCACAATTTCATCAAATCACTCATTTTGATGTTCCAATCTTGACTATTTTTCACAAAATTTCACTATTTTTAAAAAAATAAATAGAATTGATTAATCCTGCCAAGCATTACTACTTTCAGGCAAAAAGTAAAAAGCAGTCCTCAGGTAAATATTCACATAGTCAGTGAATATATTCACTAAATTCACTGTATACATCCACTACCAAGTAAGAAACATGAATATGTTGTGTATCAGAAAGTCTTGACTATGGAGGAGGTTCACAAAAAATATCTTGATAATGTGGTTCACACCTAATGATGTCAATTTTGATGTGACACATGATGGACACTAAAACCCCACAAAATGTTCATAGAAATTATTTTGCACCAATTTTGATAAGCTTCTTATGTGATGTCAAAATTGACATCAATATCCATGAACCTCATTGTGTCAATTTATTTTTTCTGTAAACCTCCTCTATAGTCAAGATGTTTGACTTTTTGACATTTGACATATTTTTGACAAGTTGACAACTTGACACATTACTTAAACTTGCCCATCATAGGGAAATTTTTCCAAATTGCTGATGTTTTGTCAGGGTGCAGAAAAATTGCTCTCCTGAAGTTAGTTCTTAACCGATTTTCACATGTGAGGCACCAAATTGAAGCTAAGAACCTGCTCTTTAATATGCACATATGCTCATGATGCTACAATGAGTGTAAGGGGTTAAAATCGGCAACGAAAATGCCGACCTCGGCCAAATTCACTCATGAGAAAATTCATGCATGAGAAGCCCAGACATGTTAACACTTTCTATGACAGTGTAGATTTTAGTTGGACTGCCAGCTGGTGTCAAACTGAGTAGAATTTGGTCTCAATTAACACGGTGTCAATGGTAAACATGATATTCTATACAAAACTCCATACGGAGTAGATTTTTCCTCTCAATAATGAACAACTACCATTTCTGTGTATTGTTTCTCATGTTTTTCCAAGGCCTGCAAGGGATAAAAACTCTCATTAATTATCTGGCGTTTTATAGAATCACTGCTAATCTTATAAAATGGAGGGAAGTTTCACATCAACACTTATATAAATTTGACATATCTCCCTAGTGACCCTGTAATCCCAGCAGTCGTGAATTATTTTTTTCTGGCAGACAGACAAACAAACTCTGTTGAAATTCTGTGCAAAAGATGTAAAAATTTTCGAAAAGGAATCAATTCTATTATTTATTATCTTACAGGAGGGCGATATTGTACAAATTTACTCTGTTTCAGATCTTTTCTACAGATGTTTATCAGTGAGAATGTGCAAAATCTACACTTTTCTGATAAAAATCAGGAAGCGTCAAGGGAATTAAGTTATCAAACGAGGAAGACTGTGAAGAGCCAAGATATGTTTCCCCCCTGGGTAGTTTACACGGTTGTCTACGTGACAGAAGGAATGATCAAGGTAGATAACCCAATGCAGAAGAGACATCAGAGGTGATTGACCTGGTACAGAATGCAGAGACTAAAACATTAGAGATGGATTACCATAATGATATAAATGATCACAAAGGTATTATTTAATGGAAAATAGATTGGAACACCTAATTTTGCAAAGACTAATGGAGAATGACAATTAGGAGAAGATTAAATAAATAAATATATCAGAGGACAATAACATTATACAGACAGATTTAGGTGGATGATCTGGTACAGACTGAATAGATTAAGAAACAAAGCAATTTAGATCACAGTAGATTGCCTTGTGCATAATGGACACTTAGGTAAGAATGACATGGCAGGATTAATCTAACACACAAACCCCAATAGAAACACAATTTACAGGAATCAGTAGAGGAATCAGTTTCAAGAGGTAAAAGACCTTGCTCTCGGAGAATGACCTGGTGGAGAACTACACTGGGGTGAAGAAACTGTTTGCCAGTATTTGCAAATTCATAATTTTTTTTTTAACAACAAGAAGTAATTGAAGTTTCTTGAGGGGAAAAATCCTTTTGAAAGCAATACTTAAAGGACAAAATTACTCATTGTTACGTTGTAAATGGTTTGCCTGGTTAAACCTTCCCACTCCTCGGTTTTCTGTGACATTGCTGGACCTCAACTCAAGACTCTTGAGGTCCCTCAGTTTCACAAGAAAATACAAAAATGATGTCACTGATAAACAAATGACTGGAGCTTAGGCCTACTTTTCTTAAAACTGCAAATGCATGTTGCCCAAATGTTATGGTCTCCCTCATTAAACCACTAACGAAACAACAACAACCTGACCATTTGATTAAACAACATACAGGTTGGGCACGGTTAATTCGAACACGGTTTATTCGAAGTTCCACTTAATTCAAATTATTTCCCTGAACATTCTCTTCTTATTTAATGTTAAATTGCACTGTTAATTCGAATTCCTCCTATTTCGAAGGAAAACCTTGCTGATGAATCAGTTCGAATTAACCGTGCCCAACCTGTACTACCCATGAAGCATAATTTGTCCATTTCAACTAATTAGATGAATTCATCTAATTTCAAAACCAAAATCGAAAAAACTCGAATGATTTTGCATTATTTTAAAGTAAATTTGGTTTCATCTACTCTTGAAAAAAACCGATACATATTATGATGAAGAAATTGCTGAAGCGTCTTTAATATTTAATGTGAGATCTTACTAATGACAGTGATCACACCCACAATACATTCCGTGTAATCACCACCCTTCAACCCCTTCACACCCAGGCACCACCTCTAACCCCTCTCATCTCACCCTCCACCCTCCCCTGACCAGGACGACGCACCCTCCTCCACCTCAGGTACTTAACCTCTGCACCTGCCCGTCTCTCGCTGATACACTATCATATGGTATGCTCCCCATACCGCGGGTACAGATCTGTAATGCACACTGTATAGCACACTTAGAGAGAAGGGATAAGGTCAGGGTCTCTAGTATGGTAATGACTTGAAATAATTTTGATCGATTTTGGTGAAATGATGTAGGAATCAATTCTAGTTTTTCGCATCTCTCTAAATTTCTATAATTCTGTGTGTTTGGTCTTTGGAAAGATACCCTTGAGTTCCTTTGAAAATATCGTTCATTCTAAGTGCGTAATCTCAGAACAGCCGAAATCTTTGTAAGCGTTCACCACGATATGTCTCATTCCATTTCTGATGAATTTTTGGAACACCTGGCTCTTTGAAACAAAGACTTACGACAAGAAAGCGAACACGTGTGTATAATACTTGTCAACTTTGGCGCCCCTGTCAAGCAACAGAGGTATCTATTATCAGCGTAAACGAACTGTGATATTATTCACATATCATTCAATGTGTCCATCATTTATATCAATTTATACGTTGAGTACAAGGCGCATATCTATCACCGGTCATAATTCATAGACATTACATTTATTTCACTTCAGTGAGTTTTCATGTGTTTCATATAATTTGCTTTAATATGGTGTTGAATTCTACCACATACTGACTGTTTCTGAAATAGTTATCAGTCAAGAAGATTATTTCATTATTTCGGGAAACCTCTGTTTCTGGAGATTTGGGACAAGTTTTTCGTTACCAACATGATAAGATCTTCTTATAGGTTTCCGCTAATTTTGCAACATGAAAATCTTGTACACTTCTGTTCTTCTGTATCAGTGTTGAAATTACTTGCATAATGGGAAATCGTTGTCGTCGGTAAACATGTTTGTAATTACACACTTAAGTTAGACGTAACGGGAAAATGTGTATGTACAAATTTAAAAATCAAATGAACTCAGTTTCCTCAAAATTGTCAGGAAAGAACTTCAGTTTATTTTCATCATAATTGTAGGGCCACCTTTATTCACTGATATATTTTATTTATTTTCCTCTTGTAGCATTATAAACAGTATCTAGATCTATCATGTTTAGAGCAGAGAAAACAGTAGTAAACGATGAAGTCCGTCAGAAAGCATGTCCAGGTGCTGTAAATAAACAGTGAGTTTAGATAACCTCCTGGACTCCCCGTCAGAATTACTTAACGTCTGCACCCGAGGGGATTACTGAACTACACCTGTAATCAGAGTTAGATCTATTCTAATTCCACAAGTATCGAGAAAAATTACATTCAGGGAATTCAAGCTTTGATTAATGATCCAGCGGATAAAGATTAAAAATCTTTAGGGTCGCTTCACGCCTACACTATTGGATGAACTAATAATTGAATAACGAATTGTATCATACTAAAAGGGTGCGGTTGATCCAACTACTGTGAAGGGAGCCTTCACATTTGGTAGTTTAAGCAACATTTCAGGTTGAACTTATCACAGGTGTGTAGCAACCCTAAGACAGAAAACATACAATTGTTTTACACAAATAGAAAAATTCCCCAGAAAGATAAAGAGAGATTATAATATAAACAAATCGTTGAGCAACCATTTATCAATGTCATTTTCTCTCTCGCCTACTTTTGCAAAAAGAAAGAAAACTTCTAGGGTTATCAAAGAAGTTCAGAGAACATCAAAACATGGAAACTTAAGATAAAAGCCCTCACCTTGGCAGGTAACACAGGTAACACTCAGGTGTAAAACCTTCAGGATGAAAGGAAGATCCAGTTTCATTGTTGATGGCAACACGATCCAGAACGTTACATGCGCTGTTAGGATTGAACAATAACATATTTCTTGTCCTGCTACTGGGACACCTGGTAATCTTCATCACCGACCTCGTCCGACTGACCTGCTCTTCCGTTTGTGATCCATGACGCAATTCGATGCATTGAATTGGCGGATCTAGGATATCTAAGAGGGAACGCCAACCTATTGTTTGGCCAATTGTTTCCCCGAAAACTGCATCAAAATGAAGAATTTTTGGCCAAAACGGAGCACTAGGGACGCGCCCCCTTTGGATCCCCTTGTCATTATGTCATGGAATTGGTCCCTGGCCACCGAGGAGGTATCAGGTCAGGCGGGCCCTGATTGCCGTCCAATGGTCCATTCCGTTTGCTCTGGATAGACCAGGTGCTAGACAAGGACGATGCACCTCCTACTGGAAAGCTCTGTGGATTAAACTTTTCAAATTCAGTACCAGTGGTGGATCTAAGGGGGGAGGGGCGCCAGAGACGAGCCCCCCGGGTCAAAATTCTTTCATTTTCGAGAAAACTTTGGCCAAATAATAGGTTGGTGCCCCCACCTTGGAGGTTGGCATACACCCTCTGGGAAATCTTGGGTCCGCTTCAGGCATCGTTCAAACAACGGGGGATCACTAATAATTCGGTTCTCATGATCCAATTATTTTTCGGTTTTCACACTGAAAGACAGGACTCAAACTTAGAAATCATAAAAAACATAACTCGAAAACCTCTGAACAGTGCAGACGTTTCTCGCAATAGTTTGTGATGGGAGAGCAGTTAAAGGGCCAATTTGTCATTACCCGTTTGCAATTTTTTAAGCGCTACTCGGTGGGGGCGAGGGGAGGTGGGGGATGCATGCCCCTTCTCTGTTTTCAGAAAAAGATTCACTTAATAATGAGTTAGAATCCTCGCCTTTAGGGTTGGTGCCCCCAAATGCCCAATTCTAGATCTGCTGCTGCTTCTTTGCTTTGAATTACCCAGTACTTTGTGTGTGAATGCATGCAATCAGTAAAAGTCACATATCTCTTTTACAGTTAAATTTTTATTTCAATTGTTTTTAATATTTGATGGATCTAAAGAATGACATATTTTTCTTGATTTCATAAGATTTTTCATAAAATTGGAAAATATAGAGACGCCCCCTCCCTGTACAGTGTTGACACTCCCGCTCAGGAAATCCGGCAATCGATACTATTAGCTACACAATGTCAATGCAAACATTGTACAGTGCCTTATCAAAATCACGGACAAGTTGAGGAGGTAAATGTCCTCTCACTGTCAGTTAATTCACATGTTGGATTATAACTTCTTTAAAAGATACAAAAAAAAACCCCGTAGTTTATGACCTACATTTCCGTAAATGTTTTTCATTCTACTATTTTCGTACTGAGGGGAATTTTTGTCCTGCACTCGCAAATTTGTCAAAACAATTATTGATAACTTGTAATATGGCACAACCGATGTCCACCTCTCTCAGTCCAATTTCTTCATTTGATGAATTTTTGGACCAGTTCAGCTAAATAATAGTTTGACGCCCCAATCTTTAGGTTTGACACCTTCATGTCCGCAAAATAACGAACAAATATTATATTTGAGATAATTCAGTAACACGAAAAGGTCAACAAAGATTATTTCAGTTAAATCCTTTATTTAGATTATTTTACAGCAAAGTTGAGAAGAATACTTCAGAATTGTAAATGTATGGCACGTCAAATGTTTTGATACATATCAATCATATTTCTTAGATCTATATTTACAATGATAACTTATCTCACGCAGACAGTTTAGGTTTGATATGGTACAATATCTACAAGTGTTTGAAACTAGTTTACTTTGCAATATTTTAACAATCCCTTCAATTATAACTCCCAAGACGAACCACAAATAGTCTCCAATCTGTAGGATTATTCTACTACTAAAGCTAACTTTCTGTCCTCTGATTTCATAACTGTAACATGATTCTATTTTTTAAGCTCAGCATTCAAAATGTTCAAGGAACTTTCTGTCCTCTGATTTTGTAATTGTTAGACGGATGCCGTGCTTGTTCAAACGTTCTGTCTCAAGGCTGGGGGTTTGGTCATTTTCTACAAAGAGCTGTACTTTCTGTAGGTTTGGAAAACGATTATTTTCAAAAGCGTCCGCAATCACCCGAGTTATCTCTTCAGTGGTTGTTCCCGGAGCACAAACTATACCTAATCGTTCTAAACGGGGCCAGTGCATAGGGACAGATATGAAGCAGTCTTCCTCTTTATCCACAGAAATTGTGAGCTCTTGTAAATAATTCAGAGACTTTGTCGGGTTATCCAAAAACTGCTGTCCTGAGTTTCTGCGAACGTCAAATTCCTTTGTAGGCTCCTCGTGTTCAAAGTACCTGTATTTCAGGAAGGCGAATGGGCGGAAATTACATGAATTACACAGATCTTGCAGATTCAACTTGCAGTCACTGAGAATCAAAGTGTCAAATGATGGCAAACTGAGCCAATTTCGTTTTAGTAATTTTGGCAAATTACCAGACATCTCTCTGCTGTAACTGATATCTAACTTGTAATTAACAAAAAATCTTAAGTGCCACCGATATGGACTGAGGAAGCCCGTAGTGTAAAGTGTTCTAGTGACCATCCAGTCACCATATGTCTTTGTCCATATCGTTGCCATGGACTTGTTAAATTGCCCGAGAGCGTCAGAGACCTTAAGTTCTTCAAGTGCTTTGCTTCTAATAAATCCAAGAGAAATGTATTGTGTTCAAGCCTTCCAGTGTGGTTTGAACCCACAACCACCAGATCCTCACTCTTATGCTCTACCAACTTAGCTGAGTCACTATTTGGTTGCAACCTGGCTAACCTATATATAAGGCAGACAGTTCAAAGCTTACTCACTCACTCACTGGAAAGACTTACTGGAAGACACTTCTACTACTACAGCAGAGCATTGGATAGGATATCATTGCAGTACAGTATTACACTTTATTTAGTTCCTTGATGCTTGGCATTGTATGGAATAAAAAAGTTACTCGGAATATTCTGGCTTGGTTGTTTGTCTGATTATTGCACTTTTGAAGATATAATCAGGATTCGGTGTTCTATTAAGAGGAGCAGGATTTACACATATACATTTGGACATTTTTGGACTCCAGTCTGGAAGCTACTAACTTGATGAGTAGTTACCAACTACACAACATGATGATCAGAAGGTCGTGGGTTCAAACCTCACTGGGGGCTATTTTTGACAAAATTTATTTTGTTCTGTGTAACTTTATATCTGTCAGATAATCTGGTAGAAATGCGTCAGATTTCCTTATCGTGAAAAACCTGATTACCTTCTCTCATACTAGGTACATAGTTCTCGACAAAAAATATACAAGGAGGATGAACATTTTGAATTTTGTGAACTGGAAATGGTCGTATTCATGAGTGAATAAAAAGGGTTCGGTAGAACAAATTGAATGAAGTATCCATGAATGTGTTGGTGCTCAGAATTTTACATATCCTAAAATGATCAAACCAACAAGAAAGTCTTCCAGTAGGAGACATAACATACTGACCACGGCCAACGTCCCAGACTGGCAAATCAGACCTAGTCCGATGGAGCAGAGGAAGAAGGGGATCGTGATCAGCCCATCTGGACAAAACAGCAAGAAAAATTTTAAGTAAAAAAAGCACCCTAAAAATTTCTTTATAACAACTCAATTCTTTCATCAGAAGAAAAATTATATCTCCAGATATGTGGTAAATACTGCTTAGCCCCCGGATCTGTGTAATTCTGTTCCAGCGTGATCTTTACAAAAGTCTTGTGTTTTAGTTTGTAGTTTGAAAAGTATCTAACTCATCAGAATCAGCCTCAGTTCACTGGAAAAACTTTCTGTCCGTTGTCTTAATGATTGTCAGGCGGACACCGTACTTATTCAAACGTTCTGTATTCAGATTAGGGGTTTGGTCCTTTTCTACAAAGAGTTTCACTATTCGCAGGTTTGGCAGGAAACTTTCTTTACAAGCTTTTGCAATTGCCCTTGCTATTTTCACAGTTCTTGTTTCTTTCGGACAAACTATGCTCAATTGTTCTAAATGAGGCCAGTGCGTCGAGATTACAATGTTGTCGCAACGAAATACAGAAACACTGAGCTCATGGAGATAGTTCATGGACTTAGTCGGGTCATCGTGCTGACTGGACTTTGTATGATAGATACACTCAGCACTCGGTCCCTCGTGTTCA
Source organism: Haplosyllis leylae (assembly GCA_038406175.1). Classification (NCBI taxonomy): domain Eukaryota; kingdom Metazoa; phylum Annelida; class Polychaeta; order Phyllodocida; family Syllidae; genus Haplosyllis; species Haplosyllis leylae. The sequence goes on along the minus strand of JBCAUG010665777.1, from coordinate 2,863 downwards.
AACCAGCTCATTATAGAGAAGAGATAGGCATTTCCAGAAATATCCAAAGAACGTAGCTTTGGCAACTTCCCTTCCACCTTAGATTTTACAAGACAACACAGATCCTGCAGGTTTAACTCGCAGTCACTGAGGATCAGAGTATGAAGTGTAGGAAAACAACGCGACAACAATGTCGACAAACTACCTGTTAAATCCCTACTGTGACTGAGATCTAACTTGTAACGAACAAAAACTGACAAATTCCACAAGGGAAGAGCCATAAACCAGTTTAGTGCTAAGTCATCGAATGTAGATCTAATCCATGGGTTTTCTGGCAGGAACGGGTACCATACTGTCGTGACACCAGGAGATAGCGTCAAAGATTTTAAATTTTCTGCTATATCAGTTATGTGCACAAGTAAATGAATGTCCTCTCTTTTCACATAAAAAACTGACAAACGTGTTAGTGTTGACACTATTTGACGAAACGTCGACGGAAACGGTGCTGTAATATATCTAGCTGATATTGACAACGACTTAAGATTAATCGGAGATTTAATGATATCATCTTCAATGATCGCTACGTCCAAATGGTCCAGGGTTGCCAAAGTGCTCCAATCATGAATTGTAGGATAACAATCTTGACTTGTGGAATTACCAATAACGGTAGTTAAAACTATACTCAAGTGTTGTAGTTTGGGTGGCAAACCGCAACGAAGAGATTTAGCCAGAGCTGATAGAACACTGCCACAGACTGTTGTTCCCGACAGAGATAAATGTGTAAGGGATGGACACATTGGGACAACATGTTTTATCACGATTTTACTCATTCCTTTGTCAATAATGTGCAGTCTCTCCACGTCTTTGTGCAAAAACTGTGAGAGATCGATCTCATCCTCTGTTTCCGAGTCTAGAACAAGTGTGAAAGAGATTTTCCTTGAAGGAATTCCAAACAATGCATCATCGTAAGCCTTTTTTATGTTGTCACTTCCATTCAAAATAACCTCTAAACAATCATTTGTGGATAATGTTTCTTTTTGTGACACAGTACAAAAACTATGGTTCAATGTAGACCACACATGGATACTTTTGATCTGGGGTACTAAGTGTCGCAGAGCTGTGAGTGTCCATTCTAAAGACTCATACCTACTCATTAGCAGATGCCTGGTTTGTCTGCAATTTGCTAGTAAATCTTTCAAAAATCTTACGATAACCTTGTCTTTCATTTCAGCTGCTTGCGAAAAATCTAAGGCAGGGAACAAAACACTGACTTCTGCTAAATGTAACTGGGTGAAGTCGATCCTACCTAACGCATAGGCTTGTAACTTCTCAAATGCTGCTAATGAGTCTGTGGCCAGAATATATGGGGAGGAATGGATAAACCACAGGCAGAAGTGCAAGAATAGTGGATTTACCATAAATATCGGTTTTGTGAGATGACCCTCAAGTAAACTCTCAATACTTTCGCCTTTGCAAAGCATCAGCACGAAGAAGAAGGCCCCGAGGAACTCCTGAATACTTTGGTGAGGAAAGGTAACAAATATATCAGCAGTCACATTTTTCAACAAAAGAAAGCAATCTTCGCGCCCAATCAATAAGCCATAATTGAAGGCATCATTCCCAGCTTTTTCAAACACGTCACTTCGAAGCATCAGAGATTCTCCAGACAAAAGGGTTTTCAAAGCTATCTCTCCCATGTTTTTCAGGGCCTGAATAAATTCGTTGTCATCATATTTTATGCCCATTCTGATGGTGAACTTCTTGTACAAACAACGAACCATTCTCATATAAATTTCACCAGAACTAACTGACTTGCTCGATGCATCAAAGTCCCCCTCTCTAACTAAGAGACACAGGAAGGACAACAAAATAGGAAAATGAAACAAGTTCACTTCTTTCTGGAAGTCGACAGGCCTGAAGTTCAAAATGTTTTGCACATTTTTTTTATCTTCTACAATTTTAAAAGCAAACTTCTCTGCCTCTTCCCTGGTGAAGCCATTTACTCTGACCACAGTCTGGAAATATTTCTCAATGTCCTTTGTGTTGTGAGGTCTTGAAGATAATATGACATTGCAATAAAGCAGTTTTTGGCGTCTGATGATTTTTAGGATGTCCATGTTTTTACCAAGTTCATGCTCATCTAAGCCATCCAGAATTAGAAGGCATCTGTTTCCAAATGTTTCAAGAAGAGCTCTTAACTTCATTTGTGTTATATTCATACCTTCCAGCTCTGGGTTTTGATTTATGATAATATTTTCAATAGACTCACCTGGTCTGATCAGTTTCAGGAAGACCACGAAAATGATGACAAATTTGGTAAATGTTCCTGTGGCCCAGTCCCACGCTATCTTCTTTATCAATGTGGTCTTCCCGATACCAGGGTCACCTTTGATGAGAATTTTCTTAGCCACACCCTTGGCCTGTACTCCCACAACTTTGCCAACACTTCTTTTTCTACCTGTTCTTGGGAAATTATCATGGTCTTCAAACATTTGTTTATAATTTTCAAGTACTTGAAATTTTATCCCAGTGGGCTTGTTTTTTAATTTTTCTAGACCCAGTTCAGTGTACAGATCCTCCATATCCACCACATAGTCTTTGATCCAGGGGGCCACTTCTATCTTCATCGCTTGTTTCGTGTATGGCTTCAGGGTTTCAGCAACATCCTGTAACTCTTCCCAAGTCACTGTGAAAGTAAAGAAACGTGCTGATTATCAATTATTTTGCCGACCATATACAAAGTAATACGAATGAAGGCAATAATTTCAGAGGTGTTTGACAGCCCACGGGGGAGGGAAGGGCCATTTCATGAACTGTCAACCAGGTCCCCCTGACTCAACCCTGCTTTGCCAAACCATAAGCAAGCCAACTGATCGGGGGGGGG
>JBCAUG010665666.1:0-13777 GCA_038406175.1 Haplosyllis leylae | reverse complement strand
TGGAACTGGGCCTGGTTTGGGGGCCCCCCCCCCCCTGTAAACTGACTGAAAACATTACATTCCCCTTCCTTCGGATGCGGGCGGTAATGAATGTTACAGACTAACTTTAAGAATGCGGCCCTCTGATTTGCCACACAATTGAATTAGTCTCGTTCGGTTAAAATGATATCATGTTATTGGCATCTCTGAAAGATTTTTCCATTTCTGCATTTTCTTCTGAAGTATCTTTGAAATAGACTGTCTTTCTGGAAGTGGATTAGTATTTAGAAGCGGATAAATTCCCGAGCTGGTGACGAACTGTCGTTTCATTTCAGTATCTACACAAACACTCACCCATCTTAAATTAATTCAATCAATACAACTGCTAAACGCTACGATGGAAGTCAAACTGTGACTTAATCACATCTTCACGAGGCGTTACCAGCCTAATATTTGTTTGTATGTAGGACAGTGTATTAAATGTTACTCACATGGACCAAGGCGGGGAAAGGGTCATTGGCAGTTCATCCCATTTACGAGAATTGGCGTACAGACCTTTTCCTTTGAACGTGGTCCCATAACATGCAATGTGGGTGTGCCTTTCTTTCGTTTATTCTGCCGCCGAAGGCGACTGTATATAAATTCCATGCTTCTTGCCCCCCCCCCCTACATTACCCCCGCAACGGATCAGCTACTGTCACAAGCCAGTACTTATTTCATTGTCAAACAGATTTTGCGCGTCAAGGTAAAACTTGAAACAAGTTCCAATAATAATGAAATGTCTGGAAATTTGTTATTTTTGACATTCTGATAGTAAAATACTCTGATAGTAAAACACAAAACCGAAGACTTAATTCACAGCAAGTATTGTGAGTGGTTCACGTGATTAGTCAGTACTTTTCTAGTTTACCAAATTGTTTTTTATAAAAAGTCGAAAAATTTACCAGCAATATTTCTCAATTTAGATTCAATACAGCTACTCAGTTTGGAATCACATTTATTCTTTACTTCTCCCAGTTGCATTCCCGACTTTATTGGACACGTATGAGACTCCAATTCTGCAAATTTACGGCGTGTCATTCTGCATTTCCCGAAACTTGATTCACTGAGATGACTAGCGGTGTGTTACCTTTCTTTTCCTCGTTGAGATATTAACCCATATAAGGGACCGTGCGCGGAATCCCAATGAAAGCTTGTTCCATAGAAGAGTAATATCCTCACAAATCTCCGATCCGCAGGAACACATTTCAGTTTACTTCCCTGATCAGAAACAAATCAGAATGGCAAATATTGATACAACGTAGATCCCATAAAGTTTACTCAGTCTAGGCATGACCGATGTTTGAAGAATGGCAATGTATTTTGTGCATTTGATTTCATTATGCTTCACGAGCAACAGAAACTGGGCTTCTGCCACTTACTGCTTCCTAAAAGGTATACTTTTCACCCTTAAAGTGATGAAAGGGGCTTAAATTCCCTTCCCGACTTTCAAACATACTTCATTTCACTTTATGAAGATTTTCAATGTAATTTGCTTCACAGTATTTATTTCATTATGTTTGAGGACACCAACCAGTGTGATTTATGTGGTTTCATATCACTACTCCTGCTCTCCAGTGAAATGTGTCAAAACACTATGAAAGCCACAACACACGATCTTCACAGAATACACACTCATTCATCACATTTATTCCATAAGGGAAATCTTTTGATATTCTGACAGCAAATCGCAATTCACCCAAACTGTATCCGATATTTCAGTGATTCTGGAATCCAGTTTCTCTCGCCTTGACGACGCATGTCAGTAAGAAATATAGGGAACTCAACTACCCCACCGCTCTGGTGTTTTAAATTCAAAGATGGACAGATTGTGTAAGATAATGTCAAAGGGATGCGTAGTGAAAATAGAAAAGTAGCCATTTATATTCAGAGGATTTAATGGCATAGGTGTTAAAAAGACACATCTGAGAATAATTGACGCTTATGCCTCGTCATTCATTTCGATTGATATCGGGTCGCCACTTGCAGCACAGTGATACGAGAATGACTAAACAAAAGAACATCCTCATAAAAATATTTCCAAGGTGGAGGAGTACACCAGGACGAAGTTGTATTAATCCCTTTGTGATATTGTAGAATCACAGCGATAAATTAAAATATTCACATTTGGTTTACTTCATATATAACCCCCATAAAGCTACAGAGAGATAATCAATTGGAAACATCATCCCATAATGTTTGTGGTATTTGCTTTGCCCAGTACTTTCGGTGTTTCTTGTTCCTTATTCCCATTTAATTGAATTCAACATTTACTTGGCAGTATTCCTATGAACAGTCTGGAATTTAATGACTTTGATAGGGTTATGGATCTGTAAAAGATTTATAAAGAGCCATTTATAACCAAACAGGTCTGGGAGTAAAATTGATTGTCTAGTCTGCACGATATTTATTTGTTACTGGTACATTTGAGTTCAATGCAATCACGAACCACAATAAACACTGGTCTAATTCTAATTCCATTTTGAAAAGGAGCGACCACCATTCCGTATAGTGACAACAAATCATCAGAAAAAATCTATTTACTTGGGAAAAGATAACAATGCTTTTAGTTTTCAATTAAGGATTGTGTTAGATTTTTTGGACTGTTAAGTATCAATTATGAATGAAATGTATCTCTAGACGTCGAATAAAATGGCACAATCACCGAATTTGATTCGAATCCCCGTTTAGTAGAAACCATTATCGAAATCCACAAATCTATGCTCTACCATTTAGGTCCCTGAACGAGATACAGTTGTCTTAAGGCAAAGTTGCAATTTCACAGAGATAGAACAGACAAAATAAAACATGTTGTGATTAGCCTATTCACCAAGGATGTTTTTGATCACAAGCTGAGGACCCATCATTTAGTGATGCTTGTCCCGTCCTGGCGCTCCGTGAATCGTGGTTGATCTGTTGGATCAACCAATGGACATTAAGTTTCTTTTGAATTGGTGCACAACAAAAGTGTCCTTTGTGATTCCAGACCAAAAAGGGTTACAAAAAAATCCATTTTCAGATTGTGAGGGATATTTGTGTCCTAGATGGCACTCTTGGGGTGAAACTGAGAATATTGATGTGTTTTAAACCGTTCGGGAATATGGAAGTGTAAAGTTTCAAAATTCTCCAATTTTTGCCAAAGCTACCATGATTCTGTCTGGGGTTCGCTGGGATATGGACATAAAAACAGAAAGATCATTTGCAAAAGTGTATTCCCATAAATGATGGATAAAAACCAGAAGGAAATGAACAAAACTACCTAATAAGAGGTGGACTCTTATGTAATTGTAGGCAATAGCCAAAACACTGCACAAATCTAAATTGGATAGCCAGTGCAATATTCATTGGTGACCTTTCAGAAAAGGAAAGTTGGCCTTAACTTGCTGCACCAAAATATAAACTGAAAAGTTTGAGGGGGATTTTTCTGAAGACAAAAATAACCAGACTGGACCACAAAAAAAACGCAAGTGCATCGAGTGTATAATTAATTTAACGGAAAATTCCAAGAAGCTGTTTTTTAAGAGACCACCTGGAAGAGACCAAAACACTCCGTATGTAGCTCTCTCCTTAGGATGTTTACAACAGCTTAAGGATGTTTGCTTTGTTTTATGGGACACGTGTTGACTTCTGGTTGTTTTTACAATTGATCTATTATACTTTTTGGCTGTAATTCCTTTTTAACATGGCCCCAAGGATCCTCAGCTATCATATAGGTTGGTAACTTACACGATGGGATGACGTTTTAGTTGGAATTCATTCCTCATCTGAAGGCTTTTGAAAATGAATTAGTAACATCAATAGCACTTCCAGAACGCGGATTGGGGCAGGGGGTACAAATTTATGAAATATTAGTCCATTACTAGTTTTTCCTATCAATTACTTCTTATCACAGAACAGGTATAGATAGTCCTCCGCAGGGTAAACAAATAGGTTGGATCCAATACAATTGCTTTATTCTAGACACACATTTCTTTGCATGACCTCATGTGTCCATGGGAGAACTTTAATGAAAGATGACACTCATTTTTTCACATAATTACCTTGGTTACGTGGCCTCACTTTTTCCGATGACCGCATTTAGTGGTCAGTGCGGAAAAAAGAATACGGGTATGTTGGTTCGGATCCCAGCCTAACTGTAACTCATAGATAGACTGTTTCCACTACACCCTTGGCTCGGAAAAGAGCAAGTATGTCTCAGAAATAGGATGACACCTCATAAGCAGGACATCACCAAAGAAATCGGACTCATAACTGATGCCTTAGAAATGTTCCTTTTCACGGGGGTCTTGAATAATAGGACTTGCACTTCAGAAACAGGCCCCTCTAGCTCTCTTTTCAGAAAATAGTAGCATCAGATGAAAAACAACAGAAAACTCTAAACCAAGCAACAGGGTGCCTCTCCATCCCACCAAGAATACAAAGAGTGTGATCTGTGCCAGCAATCTGAGTTCCCCACCAGTAATAATCAATATTTCCAAAGAAAACCCAATAGCAGAATCTGAAACATGAAATCAAATGTGAGATGGCCTTTGATATCTTAAATGGTTTCTGTCAAAACCTCCTTTTATCTGAAAAAAGCTTTCAGTCGATATCATATCTGGGGCTGTAATCAATCATTCTATGAACCATTTCAGAAACTTAGAATTATTATTGTTTATATATCACGTAATCATGTTCTATGTATACTAATATTTTTTTCTAACATAAACATCCCACGACAAAATGTCCCTGATAACCATAACGGTGATCAATGTAAATATTATCAAAAAGATTGATACAGCTTATAAGCCTTCCCTAAAAACGAAAATGCTTGTGCTGGTTGGTAATTGGTTGAAAACTTTGAAACAATTTGTAGTCTACAAATGACGCCCCTCTGGGAAATCCTGGATCCGCCACTGATACCTGAAAATATTACCTTCCCTCGTACGTGGTCGGTAATAAATTTAATAAAGGTAGGATAAATAAATTTAGTCTCATACCCACCCAAAAGAAATTTAGGATTTCAGTGGCACATTAGCAAGGGGAAAAGCAACAAGGAAACATAAGTTATAAAAGATCTGAGCGCTCACTTGGAAGGTTAATGTTTCTTTGCAGGCTATCTCGCAGGCAATTTAATCAGCCCCATTCAATTCTTACTTCAATTACTAAATACGGGCCTTTATTGTTTTATGGGACAAGTGTTGATTCCTAACGCTTTTCCCTGATTTATTGACTTCTTTTTCTGGAGCAAGTACCCAACTGAGAAAATCGCAGATAAGGATGCCGTTTTACTGCATGGTATACTTTATCTGTTTCTTTAGAGTGAATAAATTCTGCCATTAAGAAGATGCACACCAACGCCGAGCCGGAGTGGCCGAATGATTTACAGCGCTGTGCTCGTCCCATGGACAGTCGTAGGTTCAAGCCCCAACCCTCCACCAAAACTTGTGGACACATCTGCAAGTACATGGATCAAAAAGACCTAGCTGCCAAGCTGACCTCTATACAGTCAGCAGGTGTTGCATAAGAGGTGAATCTGAGGATCATGTAAGCAAGAAATCATGCAAGGGATTCACCCTAGCTTTGAAGCCCAGGGTAGACATCACCAGAAGTCCAAAACAGGGGTATCAGTGGTCCCACGAAAAGAATTTGTGTCCTCCAAAAATTAAAAAAGAAAACCAAAAGAAGATGCACACTTGCTGGAAGTAGGTGAATGGGATATTAGACAAATTACCCGACTTTCACTCCAATCTCTACACGATCTAAGGAAGTGTTTTGGCCTCTTCCCTTCTACTTCAGATGATTTAGAACTTCTTGTTCGGAAGAAAAATGAACAGTGTCCCGAAACCATGTATCTAAGAACTTAAATTAATGTGACACAGTAAACATATGCCCATCCGTGTTAAATCGTCTGTAACTTAAATTCCTGCGAAGGACTTTAAATTAACCAGAAATGACCAAAAATTCCTTCTGTGGATATACATTCAGATATTATTTTCTTTTCCTGTGAAGAACTGAAAAATGATTATTTCAATACGGCACTATTTTTAAATTATCTCTCATAATTCATCATGTTGAAAGATTTTCACGCAGTTTCTATTGCAAGAGTGGAAAAGTGTTTCTGTGAACAGAATTGTTCTTTTAGCCATGTCTGCCGAATTAAAGTAAAAAGATACTTTTCTTTAAAAATTCAATCACTAGCACTATGTAGTATCATGGAGAAAGAGACAATCGATCATTCTAAAACCTTTCTGTCAGTTGTTATTCTCTCAGACAAGGTTTATTTTCTCAGTTAACGCAAAGTCTAAAAAGGTAAGGGAGTGCAATGAGATAATGGAATTTTACTACGTTTCCTGGAAATCGTATTTTGTGGTCTGTCATTTTATAGCTGCTATTCATGCAATGCGATTGTAACTCTACAATAACTGACTAATCCCCATCCATCATCCTATGGTGGATAATCCTACTCTATTTATAGCTAAGGCCCGTTCACACTGTGCATTTTTTACTGATTGCAGCTGTGTTTTCATCACAGAAAATGGATTATACAGGGGTCAATGGAAGTGTTCACACCTTGCATTTTTTGCATGCAACTGTGAAGTCATAGATGAATAGGTTGCACACCCATTCTGTGCAATTGCAATAAAAACACTGCCGAAATCAGAAAAAAACGCACAGTGCGAAAGAGCCTTTAACCGTCTAATCCTTGTTCAAATTTAAATTAGACTTCCCAAGCTTGTAGATTCAGAGGAACCCATGTACAATTGCAGTCAAGTTGATTAAGCACAAACTGAAATTTGTTTCAGACAATGAAAAACCATTCTGACCAATGCTCAATGTAAGAACCTATGGGATAAAGCTTGGAAACTGCTTGAATTATTATCAATGTTAAACTATGAATTCGTGTTCTTGTTGTCTCTCTGTCTGGCCTCTCTCTCAAAGTATTCCTGTATGACGCTTGTGGCTGACATGGAATAAACTGATACTTAAAGTAAACGTACACCTACAATGAAGTTGTTCTCAACAAATTGCATCAAGCTTCTTTTAAACTGGATTCGTGTTGAATTGAGTCTCTCTTGTGAAGAAAATCTGGCGTACTTGATTAGGTAGTTATAACGTAGGAAACCACATCACAGGGAAACCTGCAGGCAGAGAGCAGTGCACGCAGCATAATGACTTAATGAATCCTGCAGGTTCATTTATACTCATATCCCAAGGCATATTAGGGCAATTTGCAGTAGAGCTCAGAAACAGGAACTTTATGAGAGTGGTGTACAGGGTCTTGCTGGGTACACAGGAGATTTTGTTTCCTCACATTAGTTCTACAGCTTAGTAAACTCTGAAAAGCTAGTCAAACAACATTTCAGGGTGTTAGAATCGTCTCTATTCAGAGTAACTAACGAAATTGATCGCGCAAAACACTAAATCTTAGCATGTAAGAAAAATGTTTACCAATTCTGGTGAAACACATTTTATTTTAGAGAAATAGCACAACTCGTTTGGCTGAATCTTACTGGATGCTTCTTTGAATTTGAATTTATATCGCCTGCATATTGGCCTTTCTCTATCGCAAAATTCATCCTGTCCATTCCTGTCTTCTGTAGCTACTAGTATAGATCGGAGAGACCTGAAAAACCCCGACCGAGAAATGGTGGCGTCTGTGCCTGTTCCTGTGTGCATTCATAATATCTGACCAAACATTGACAAAGAACTTAATGGATTTCTGATTAATTTTACCTTAGAAGTTATTTTATCCGCCAAGAAATCATACTGTTTGGCTTGCTTTCAATATCGCAGTGTTGACACTAATTAGTAAAACTGCTTCTTGGTAAAAAATAAGTCAAGCGATCGAGTAAATACGAACAATCTACATTTGCACTTCACCCACGGGTTTTTTCTTCCACATAAATGAAGATATAATTGAAAGAGTCTCGACTAAAAGACGGTGTTTGGCAACTATAATTAAAATCTGCGCCTCAATGGCAGATTCAATAAACACTACAATTATGCTGTCTTTCCTGCTCATGGTGCGCAATTATGCATTATTAAATGTAACGTAAAATATCGCTCCATAAACAGAGAACCACAAAATTTATGCCTTTCAATAACAGCATTACCTGGTCACAAGACATTTAATCACTGGTGACCAAGTGGGAAATTGCATAATTTGCAAGTTTTCTCAAAAATGAGTTGGTCTCAAAAATGACGAATTTTGATCATAATCTTTTGGCCTTTGTGGCAAAAACGTGTGATCATCACACCGTTTCTGTTCAATATATAATACGTACATCTGAGTCCTTTCAGATTGCTTCCTCTTCTTCCACAATTATTTCAATCAATACAGCTTATTGTTGCGTCATGTTGAGACATCAGTTCAAAACAAATTATTATTATTCAGTAGCCTGCAAAAATATGGTTTGCAGGCAGCAAACCTCTTAACAGTTATTACCATGAAATAGGTAACATATTACTGTTGCATACTGGCCTAGTCCACTGCTATTGTCTATTGTCTGTAATGGAACGAACCTGTCGACCCTTTTGCTACAATATAAACAGACTGACTAACCTGATCTTTTGAATAGAACGTTTGTGGAACATACACAATTCAGGAAAGTGATACTGAAAGGATTATGCATACTGAAGGATCTGTGTAAAATGGGTCAAATATTGATACCAATTAAAATAGTAATTTTCTCTGGAATTGTAACAGACACTTTGCGTTTTGGTTTTAAGCATGTGTTGTTGTTCCGCCGTAATTGCGTTTTCTGCTTGGTCTGTTTCGGTTTCCCATGCATGGCTGTGTGTAACGAATCGTCTTAATGCAGCTTACCGGGAACTGTAGTATCGAAGCATAATGCAATAACTGGTTCTGTTGCGTGGTTTGTCTTCATAAATGATTTATGAATTGCCATTTATAGCCCAGGTTTGCCCTCGAAAGCTGTTCTCCCATCATGGCATTTTTGTTATTTACATGGACCATGGAGTAATCGTTAATTAAAATCAAGGGATCAAGCAAAGCTAGACTTGCAGTTTTCTTTATGTACTCAAAAGATATTCTGACTACAAAACACAAGTTGACACATTGAAATATATTTGATAAGAAATGCCTATATCATTCAAGTTGTATGAATTTTAAGCAATAATAAAGTAGAGGACTTTATGTGAAGACATTGGCAATTTTACCCTTTGTATAGTACTTATTGCCGCAGTAAATAATGTAATTCCACAACAGAAAGTCTGTGACAAAATTTCTGTCAAAATTTCCTTATCACATTTTTGATATTTCCTAAATCCGATGTCTACAAAACCTGCACGGAATATAATACCATAGCGATTCCACCAGCAAACAGCTGTGCCACAGAGATGAAGGACACTGCGAATGCGTTGGTGAAGGATGCGCTTCTTCATTAATGTCACATTTGTGTGAAGTTAATGGTACTTGCCCAAGACAAACACTTAAATACAACACGTCTGTAACAATGGCCTTCAATTTAGCATGATTCCTGACAAAAGTACTCAGCGGGAGACAGGGTTTCGCACACATGGAGTACGTGTGCATATTCACAGAGGTTGTTTCAATCTTGACAGCGTGATTGATAGATTTTCAATGTATGGCTTCCCTCCTTTATCAGAGAAAAACTGGAATGGCTGTATCCTACAAATATAGTATCAAATGCATTTTTCACGATACATGCTTCTGTCAGATTATCTGCCAGATCTTCTTACAGGGAAAAGCAAAAAAAAATCGTGAAATATTGCCCTCAGTGGGATTGGAACCAAGGACCTCTGGATCCATAGGCCAGTACTCTGCCAACTGTACTAAATCACCTTTTGTTTGTCTGTGTGAATCATTAAGTCCTTTATAAAGCCATGCTCTATTGATTCTAGAAATGAACAAAGTCCAACATGTGAAGTGGTGCATGAAACAAAGCTCACTTCAGAAATCTCCTCTCCAACTGATTCCTGTCTAGCTCAGTTGGTAAGGCATTGGCCTCAGGATCCGGAGATCCTGGGTTCCAACCCCACTGGAGACAATTTTTGACGATTTTTTTTTTTGCTTTTCCCTCTGTAGAGATCTGTCAGATAATCTGACAGAAGCGTGTATCGTGAAAAACCCGATAGAACATATTTTGTTTGGTCACGATCTCCTCTGTTGTATGAAATTGAGATCTAATTGCTTCATAGCAGAACTCTGTTGAAAAATCACAATGCAAGGAATATGCATGACCATCAGCAATGAAGTCAATTATGGATCAACAAATACGTATCAATGTCAAATTAGTCAAGAATTTGTGTTGTTAGTGTGGTGATAATTATTGTTTCTGTTAATGACTGCCAAGAAGTAAACTACTAGACCATCCCAATGCCATAGTCATTTTTTCTACAGACTGGATCAACAAACAAGCAAATCCACCAGGCATACATAAATTGTCAACGTTTCTAGGTTAATCAAGTTTGGTGAGCATTTTACACCACCGAAACAAAAGCAGTGTTAACAGAGTCTTTTCACCCGAAAACTAAACGCTTCATTTCTTAACTCAAAGTACAATAATAGATCCTTACCAGAAATTGCTAGCTTGATATATGTATTGTGAGCCTTTAAACAGCAATTAGCCTTACAAAAGGGAGCACAATGTGGAATTTTTATTGTTCTCCCGCTGACATTGACATATTCTGTGTTTGCTTGGTAAATCTGATTGATTTATTTTCACAGAAAGACAAATCAAACTCAGTCAAATTACACAAATTATTTCTTCAATAAAGAAATAAAATGAATGATGAATGACATGTATATCATTTGGTTGCCAGCTAGGTGAAGATACTACAACACAAATCTGCTTTTTTCACTGTCATCCTTTGAGCCTTAAGCCATGACAATATCATGCAACCAACAAGGCCAAACCAATAAAGGTCGTTTATTGATGAAAGAATCTCATTCCTGCAACAAGTGATCATTACCTCATTACTTCCTTTGGACCATCAGTCAAGATTTTCAGGTGTTTCAGATGCTTCATACAATGAGTCAATTTAATAGTCTAGTGTTATTGTTAATATCTCATTATCACAATGCTGGATCTTCCTGTCAACATAATTAATCCTTTAATATTTTATGATATTTTATTGCCCTTTTATGTGTATGTTGGCCCAGCTTACCTGGTGTGGGTAGGAGGCGTGATCGCACTTGATTCTCAGCTTCACTAGTCGTCTAGGACTTTCGACCAGAGACCCATGTGGATTAGGTACCAATCTGATGGGGCTGTTTCTTCCTGATATAATACCGTGGGGTTCACCCTCAGACATAGACCGTCTAAGTCGAGCTCTAAGCGAGGCCAGAGGGGTACAGGAAGTTTGTGATCTCTTCATACCCTCTTCTGGAGGATTACTTTCACTGAAAGTCCTCCTGTGCCCTCCACAACAACCTCCCAGGGGTCCGGACTGGACGTTGGATGAAATAGACTCCTGACTACTGTCCAGAGTCCCATTGGTGTACTCCGTGTTATTTTTACTTGAAATTCCATTTTGAGATCTACCCAGACAGCCACCCCAGACTCTCACTGGACTGCTGGAAAGCGACCTACATGGCCTCTCTAAAAGATGTTGCCTTCTCGCGACAGAAGGAGGTTTCTTCCTTGATACATGGCAGTGATGTTGCTTGAAATTTGCAGGTAATGTTTGATATCCACTCCAGCTTCTTCTGTAAGTTTCTTTACTTCGACGGTCTCCATTGCCATTGTCGGTGATGAGTCTACCCAAGCTATCGTACATGTAGGTCGAACTGTTGCTATCATTTATTTCAATGCTAGATATGCTGCCTGGAAGAGTGGTAGACGAATCTCTCGATGTTGAAGGATATGCTTCCATTTTTGTAGAAAATTCCTGTTGCATATATTAATTATCTTGAAGGCAATGCAGTGTAATAATACAAATCAGAAATGCTGCTAAAATTTTAAATAGGTCATTTGCTGCTGGTGTGCAAATAAATCTTACTTTCAATCCTGAGATTTTAGGATTCACTTTATTGTGAAAGTCTGTTGCAAAATAGTTTAACAGCACATTGATATTTCCAATATAAGTTCCCAAAGTAAACGTTTTATATTTAAACAATGTGTGTAATTTTATAGCTCAATTACATATGGAACTGAACCAATTCTGTCATGCCATTTCACAATAGATTCCACCCAGCATCTTTATTACATAGTTCCATCGCTCTATTGGCTAAACACAACAATTTAATTCCCGTGGCGGCATATTGCACCGTTTGGTTTCGTGCTTGAAACAACAGAAAGTTTTGCTGTGGTAATACCGTATGTCTCCAGTTATTCCAGACAATGATTTCCTAATAGTCCAGATATGTACTGGGCATCCTCCATGAGATTATTTCTGAAGATGATTACATTTAGCTACACTCATTGCTTTCCCTAAGGCAAATGGTTACATTGCACACGCCCGAGAAGCCGGGGTGTGTAGTGTACATGCAGGCTAAAAAGAAGTACTTCTGCCTCTGTTTCCAATGTAGGCATTAGCTAGTGCAACCTTTTTATTCAATATGCATTGTTCAAAGTCAGGCGAGACAAGTGCATAAATGTTATCCTATTTATGGATGCTAAAACAAATCATTGTTGTGCAATATATTCTGGTGAGCTTGAGTGCGCCATGCTCCTCGTTACATGTAGCAGAAAATGACAGATGTTCCTGCGATGAAAAAATCCCTTGATGTCATCCACTGGTATAACACAACTGCAACTGCACTTCTTGGAATCCTCTCATTAAACTGCTTCAAATTCGTCTCTATTAGCTTGTTTCATGCTACACTCCTAAAATGCAAAAAGGTAAAGTACACAATAATTCAAGAGTAAAGGTAAAAACACTATTAGAATGCGATGACAATAGTACTAACGAATGGCTGTAATACGAATATATTTTTCATAGATCTATTCTATTTCTAAATTCATCATAATCTAAAGACGACACTAGTAATTAATAAATCGTGTTAGATTTTGCATCTTCGTCATTTTTAACAAAAATCCTTTGATCAACACGTGTTGTGAAGAAATGCACTACCAAACATGCCTTTGCTTCTGATACCAGTTTGGTGCCTGCTTTCCATAAAGTACAACTAAATTGTGTTATTCTGGTCTTAGTTCACATCCTGCTCATCCTAAAGCTGCCAATTGGCACCAGTTCCCTCTGTAGACCCAACCATAGGCAACTTACAATCACTACCTGTAATTGGCAGCTGATGTGACACAATATACAAGCAGTCACTCTTTCACAGTACAGTTTGCAAACATACTCTGCTGCCTTCCCTTTTCCCGAAGAAGGCTGATTGTACAGGATCAACTATGTGGTGTTAAGTCGGCTACGAATTGACAGTAACGCAAGAAGCTGCTCTCAAGGTCTGGATTGCAAGATTTGTTGCACCCTGGAGTCCCCCGAGTTCGTAGCTGATGTCATATTTGTTACAGTGAATTGTTACTTAAAATTATAGTATCATGACAGAAACTTGAAACATCTTAGAGTCTGGGAAATCTTATAATTGGTGACTCGTAGAGGTACCTTATTGATGGAATTGGGGTTGCTGCAAGGTTTTTTTGGGAATTTTTTGGACGAGAGGTGAAAGATATTATTTTCACGTGTAGGGGACCACACACAAGGTGGGATTGAAACAAACCTTGATACAGAAGGTGGGAGGGGGGCAGTGGGGGGAGGGGGTTGGGTGGGGGGCATTCACATGAGGTGCCTTTTGTATGCAAGATGCCTTTTGTATGTGAGGTATGCG
>JBCAUG010665555.1:0-13777 GCA_038406175.1 Haplosyllis leylae | reverse complement strand
AGAATCTTGGAGATTTCACCAAAAAATATTTCCATTTAAATAGCCCAGCTGTTTACAACAGCTCTGCTAAAAAGTAGTAGCACAAAATATGCCGCCAATATTAAACACAGGCAACTTCAAACGTTAAAGCTTTGATGTCGTTTCAGTTTTTCTTATTTTCACTTAGGATGTTGAACCAATTGGGTGACTAAAATGCTATAACAAAAACGTTTGAAAAAAATTAGCCTTTTTAACTTCTGATCAAGATTCACTAAAGAACCAACTATGAGTGAGAGGCAATTAACAGCTTTCAGTAGGCTTCAATCATGCTTGAATGACCGTAATTCAATAACAATGCATCTAATTTATCGAAACCAATGAAAAATATGAAAATAGTGATATAAATGTCAACTTAAGAGATTGATAAGATCAATATTGTTCAACTCTGGGTGGAGGCTATATCATCTTTGTTACATTGTTTGTATCATCCTTTAAAGTTATTTCAGGTTCCCTGACTGATGCGCATGTCTGGGAACTTGCGCAGAGAATCACCAATGAGCAAGATCTGCTCGACCTCGGTCTGAAAGTTCTCAGACTTCCTGGTTTCACAGTGGATTCATTCTTGTACAACAAGAGAGATGAAATTCAAGTTGCTGCTCACGATGCACTGAAATCTTGGAAGTTGAACCAACCAACGCGGGAAGAAGCCTACAAGAAGCTTTACACATCTCTGTTGAATTATGGGTGGAAGATCTAGCTGGACATCTAAAGGAACAGGTGGAATGGATAAATGGTAAGGATTAAGATAGTAATCTATTTGACTTCTGTTCCATAATCTGACTATTAGAAATCAATAACAAACTACCCTGTTAAGCACCTTGGAAAAGATCGAAAGTAACAAAATCAACTATGTTTTATGAATTTTGTCAATTTTTTAGATTCTTTTATTTATCATGAATTTTGGTTCTTTGACTTCTTTATCAATAGATGATCCATTAACAGCTGATCTAGCTAAAACTTTTTCAGAAACAGCTGATCCAGCAACAGAGACTGCAATTACAGTCGACTCATCAAAACTTGCTTCACAAGCATTCGTATCTCCAACATCTAGTCCTGGTCCTTCTCTTTCAAAATCGTTGGAGAACGAAAGTAAGCGAATCCGTTGCATTTAAATATTTTGTCAAGAACTCACTCGCTTTTTCAACAGATTTGATTATGAAAATGACGCTAAAATTAAAGGTGAATTCAAACAAAACTAAAGACTTTTCACTTCATGCCAACTTACTGAAATTAGTTGAAAAGTATTTCAGGTATTTGGTATGTGGGTGAGAGGACACAACAATCACACCGATTTAACCTTGTTTGAGTCTTAGATATAAAGGAATCCATGAACATGTGTCAAATTTCACCTATTAAAATCGAAATACGCTCAACATATGAATGGTAACAGGTTTTTCTCTCACCTTCATTTATCTTCTTCAGTAAACAAATGGCCATGATCCTGTATTGTGTGGATCTGTTATGGGGGGAAAACATAACAATTTTTTTTCATCACACACATTTAACCTTAATTTTTACATACAAGAACAGATTTGATTAATACACAAAAAAATACAGCAAAGATGTCCTGAATCCATTCCTTGCCAAACACTTCTAGTCAGAGCATCTTACCTTTGAAAACAATTGAATGTTATAATTTCAAATTGTCCATAACCATTCATTCATAATAATTTTTAAATGAAATGAATTATTATATTCAAATTTTGAAGCATTAAAAAATGATGTTACATTTTTGCAAAAATTCCAATAGGGAAACAATGTTGTGCACATTTTCATGGATTTGTTCACATGTGAAATAATATTTAAAGCTGTCATGTCTAAACTTCGCAAGTTTTTCTCAATCAGATCAAAGTTTACATTTTGAGACAGAATTTAAATCAGAGATGCATTAATGATTGTGGAAATGATCAAAGTCCAAAATGTAAAATGGTGCATGAAACAAACAGTTAACATGTAACATAAAAAAATCCATGTGATTTTGAAAGCGATTATGGTACCATTGATTTCAACTAGTACCAATGTCCTTATAGGATTGCATGTTATTCAGACTTTTTGTCCAATAACCCTTTGGTCACTTTGGGCATATGTACATGCTCATTTTGACCTTTTATGCGCCGCCACTTCATTTTCAATGAAACCAATATGACTGTGTGTAAAAAAATATGCATGCATCCTGTGTGCTCTTCTCACTGCGACCGTAAAAAGTCAACCCAGTCAAAAAATATGCTCATGGTAGCAGGAACCAGCGTTTCACTCTATGTAGGGTCACTTTGCATGATCATGGTAAATTATTTTAGGTAGACTTCAACAATGTAGCTTCACTTTGGCCAAAGTGGCTGTGCCACATCAATGTGTGTGTGTGTGTGGTCCATGTATGTCTGGAAGTCTAGATCTAGATCTAAACCACAACTAGATCTAGATCTAGATGTAAGCCATTGTTGTAGATCTAGATCCAAGTTGCCACCATAGATCTAGATCTAATCCACAGCCATAGATATAAATCTAAGGCACAGCCATAGATCTAGATGCAAGCCATGACTGTAGATCTAGATCTTATCCATGACTGTAAACCTAGATCTTTAATTCATGGATGTAGATCTAAGCTGCAGCTGTAGATCTAAATCTAACCCATGGCCATAGATCTTGATCTAATCCACAGCTGTAGATCTAAATCTAAGCCATGGGTGTAGATCTAGATCTAATTTGTGGCCATAGATCTAGATCTAAGCCACTGTCATAGATCTAGATCTAAGCTGCATCCATAGATGTAGATGTAAGCTGTGGCCATAGCTCTACATCTAAACTGTGTTTATAGATCTAAATTTATGCAATGGCCACAGATCTAGATCTAAGCCTCAACTGTAGATCTAGATGCAATGCATGGCCATAGATTTAGATGTAAGCTGCAACCATTGATCTAGATCTAATCCACATCTGTAGATCTAGATCTAAGCCATGGTGTAGATCTAGATCTAATGTGTGGCCATAGATCTAGATGTAAACTGTGAGCATAGATCTAAATCTAAGCAATGGCCATAGATCTAGTTCTAATCTGCAGCTATAGATCTGAGCCATGGCCACAGATCTAAGCTGCAGCCATAGATCTAGATGTAATCTGTGCTATAGATCTAGATGTAAGCCATAACTGTAGATCTAGATCTAAGCCATGACTGTGGATCTAGATGTAAGCTGCAGCCATAGATCTAGATCTAAGCTGTGGCCAGAGATCTAGATCTAATCCACAGCTATAGATCTAGATCTAGTTTACAACCATAGAAATAGATCTAATCTGTGGCTGTAAAATCTAGAAATTCTTGCTATTACTGTTGTTGTGTCCTTCTAACTTGTATCATACTTAGCCTTTGGTCACTTTACTCATATATGTGTACAGCACATACATGTTCAATGTGGGGAAAGTCTAAATAGATGAGAGCAGTTATGTTTTCTATGCTGTGAACCAAAAGTAGTACGAACCATTAATGCCAAACGAAGCGTTAAAGTAAGCTAAAATAATATTAGAAAATAGTTTTGTATTTCCAGGAGATAGCTACATCAGGACGTGCCTGCAAAAGTCACTCATAACTCGTTACAAGAACTTCATGTCCATTGACTGGCTGCCTCTAGACCAGACAAGAAATTTTCCAATTCATGTTTACACAGAACCATGTTGGACCAGAACAGTTAAAGGTCGTCTGAGGCATCGCAGAGAAGACCTGGGACATCTTTATGACATCTTTGGTTCATTTGGTAACAGAATACTTGCCGAAGGTAGCTACCTGCTCTGCAATTGCAGTTATGTAAATTTTAGATCGATTTCTCTCTAATTTGTATTTATGTTATTGATATTTACCACTGTTAACACTAAACCAAAAAGGAAATTGTGGGACCATTAATACCCAAAAACTAAAAAAGATAAACAGAAACTGGAAGGTTTTCTCAAAGGATAATACAAATTTCATGTGTCAATCTACAAACTGTACTCATCATTTCTTTGGCAGAGAACCAAGCTGCCAGGAATTTTCACAATAAGTGATGGTCACCTGTGTAGGAGTGAACCATTTGATGCTGCCAACTTTGGTCTGAAATGTGATGGAGTGAAACCATTGTTCATGGGGAATGTTGGTGTGACATTCTATGTTCCAGGAAAGACAGATCAGCACAGGGATGTCGACCTAACAATCCAACTAGATTCATCACAAGTAGAAGTCTATTGGCTTAGCTAATGTATTACACATGTTGCTTAAACATTTTGAACCCTATGTTGAACTAAGTCAACAAAAACTATAATCAGATTGCCATTGTTTTACATCTCTGTCGGATTGAACACTGTTCCATGACGTTAATTTCAGAGAGCTATAAGACGGTGTACAAACGTTGAAAAAACCACAACATCACATCTATAGCAAAAAATATCAAACACTTTAAATTCTAAATCTGAACAGATATATTGCTTTATGTAGGGAGCGTTCGGAGCTTCTATGTTATCTTCGAAGTCTGCAGATCAGTCATCATTTGAGTACGGTGAGCCTAAACAGTTCAAACTTTGAATATTTTGCAATGAAATGTAAAATATTTCAAGAATGCTTTGATTCGAACTAAAGTTTTAATTACCTGACAGACATTATGTTTATTTGGAATATATCGTAATTTTGATCATTATATTTCACAAATAAAATTGAAGCAATTAGACATAAAAACATCTCATTCTTGATGGTGAAAAAATCTTTTTGAAAGTAAATGAAGCTGTTTTTTCCAGATCCAAACAAACAACCAGAATTAACAGATGTTCAATTGGTGCTTTTGTCCAATGAAATCACATCACCAGGCAAACTCCGGACTCTGGCGACGGTTGGTCTGGATGTGGACAGAACTATCATTGATACTGCATTACGTAACAACAGAGATGACATTACTGAAGCAGCACACACAGTATTAACACAGTGGAGCGATTGACAACCAAATAAATCAGTTGCTTACACACGAATCTGTGAAGCATTGAGAGACGTGAAAATGGACATGCTGATCATTAAAATGGATGAGGAGTATTAATAATAAAGGCAAACAGTGAGTTGGAGAGCCTGAACTTGTCGGCTTCATTTCAACTAATGCATTGATGTTTATCATGTTTTTAAGATTTCAAATTAACATTGATTTGTATCACAAAGTATTATTATAGCCATGCCAAATACTGTAAACATTATTACAGAAAATGGACAGAGCCTATTACCTAATGTGAAAGCTTTGATTGCAGTGTATTGTATTATTTTAAAAAAGTAGTATGAGGCTATTCAACTGTTGTAAATAGTTTGATTTACGATATTTGTATTTTGTAAAAAGAAAATACAAAGTTACCAATGATTGAAATGTAACCAGAATAAATGCAATGTCCTTTGTCCTTGAGCACTTGTCCAAAAATTATTCCATTCTAAGATAAGGGTTTGTGGATGATTGAAAATTGCACTGGCAATAATCAAGTACTCTTCCTATAGTCATCCCCTATTGGTTCTAACTAAATGATCTATGTACAAAATTGAAGTGGTTCAGGAACAACAGACAATTTAAGGATATCCCAAGTGGCACAAGTATTGATAGCTAAGAGAGGAGAGCATTAGATCTGATTAACTGAGCACCCAAGGTACAATGCTTACTGTAGTAACATTTTATTTTTAAAAAAT
This sequence comes from Haplosyllis leylae, assembly GCA_038406175.1. Taxonomy (NCBI): domain Eukaryota; kingdom Metazoa; phylum Annelida; class Polychaeta; order Phyllodocida; family Syllidae; genus Haplosyllis; species Haplosyllis leylae. Next base: position 8,063 of record JBCAUG010665555.1, on the reverse strand, counting down.
GTATTACTGGATTATGGTTATGGCTCCCTTGTCCGTATACTCACCTTTAGAACACTTAGGTTTGACTCTGGGGAGTCAATGCGCACTAGAAACAGTCAAGACGGATTTACTTTTTGAAGAACAGCTAAAACAGAAGAGTGGGGAGAATTGGTAAAAATATTTTACAAAAAAAATTTCTCATTTAAATTTGGAATAACAGCGGATAAATGTATTTTGTATTTTTCAAGAAAAAAAACGAAAAGAAAAACCTTAGGGTATTCACATGTTGTAGTGAAGTAAGGGACCTCAGACCATGTAGAAGACGAAAAAACAAAACAGCACAAAAATCACAAATGTTTCAGAGCAGAAATATTTCAAATTACACGGTCCCACTGTCAAACACACACTGAAGATTGAAAATCCCACAGGATCAAACCAAGTGTGTGACCAATAGCTGTAACCATCCGTGTCAGCCAATAAGATTCTGATCACATCAAGTACTCAAGGCCCTGCAGAGTATAGTGCAATATAGGCTAAATGCTGATACAACTTAGATGCTAAGATAGGCATAAATGATGTACCAGTAATATAGCTTAAATGCTGTGTAAAACAGAGAGCACCCAAACTATGTAGATTGTACAGAACATCAAGCAGTTAAACTGAAGACATCTCTTGCTTATGAGGAACAGATAGGATCCAGTTGAGAAATCACTCAGTAACAGAGGTTAAAGAATCACTTGTAGCATCACACAGTCTCAGCTATACCTGAGACCACTGCTGCTCTACACAGGACCACATATACCTCATACAACTGGTACAGAATCTGGGCAGTATGTTGTCTACCTACCTACTACCTCACCCACACCAGTCAGTAATGTCCAATCGTACCTAACTGGTCCTTCCCTGTAAGCCTCCCTGTCACTTCTGGTCAGATACTTCTTATTGCTAATGATTGACACACACACACAGAGGCACAGACAGACAGACAGACACACACACACACACACAGACAGACAGACACACACACACAAAGGCACAGACAGACACACACACACACACACACAGAATCACTGACAGACAGACAGACAGACACACACATGCACACAGACAGACAGACAGACACACACACACACACATGCACAGACAGACAGACAGACACACACACACAGAAGCATAGACAGACAGACAAACACACACAGAAGCACAGACAGACAGACGCATACACACAGAGGCACAGAGAGACAGACAGACACACACACACACACACAGAAGCACAGACAGACAGACAGACACACACACACAGACACAGACAGACAGACAGACAGACACACACAGAGGCACAGACAGACACTCACACACACAGAGGCACAGACAGACACACACACACACACAGAGAGAAGCACAGACAGACAGACGCACACGAACGCATGCGACATGTACAGGAAAGCAGTGTTAATCCCTTTCTTTGTTTGTATTTTTTTGTTGGGACTGTGCGCATGGAAGTGGTTGACCAAAGAGGAAGTTCTGAAGTGAATGTTTCCTCATGTTATTTTCTGGGTGCACATGACTCACACAGACAAAATGTTTTAAAACCCACAATCACACATTCGAGTTTATCAGAAAATGTGATTGTCTGGATCTTTTATTTCACTAACAATTTCATCTCCCGATTTGTATGAAGATCTCACATTGAGAAAAATATATTATAAGTTCGTTAAAACAACAAATGATAAACAACATTAACTAATTTTTCCACCTGCCCAAAGTGTTGAAATAGCTGGAGGCCATATAATCACCATGTCCCTTTAGCAGAAAATGCAAAGCATTTGTACTAATTTGGGTCCACAAACAAATAATTCATTTCGGCTTGAAAGTTTGCAATTTGTCAAATTGGTCAAATAGATGAACATGTCATGTTGTGACAATCTGAGTTGCTTCAAACCAACGTTGCTGCCTTTGGTCACTTCAACCTACTCTTCAAGCAATTTTGGGCAATTTTTTTATTAGAGCAGCTGGAATTCGTCTGAGGTATCCGAGATGTTTATTCCATGACTCGTTGTGCTAATTGAAACTAATGTCAGAGTAACTAGACTCTGGGCAAATTCATGTTGGCTTAAAACCGGAAAACTCAACTATGGAAATATCCAAAGACCGGATTTCACAAACAGAAGCAGGTTTACCATCCGGCTGTTGTGAAGTTCATTGGTTAACATTTCATTTCTGTTGTAAGTCCAGCGCGTATCAGATCAAAGATGGTTTAACAATGAGCTTAAAGGCGTTGTGATCAAGACTGAACTGCTTGTGTGTTTCGGTGTTGTTCAAACAAAGTGAACGATTAATGGACGTTTAAATGCTGAAACGTGGAGGACGGAGAAACAAGTGTTCTTCCGGGATTCGGGAAAGTTCGAGAACTTTCTATCGCTGCCTACATACCCCAATGAAGATGTGAATCTGTGGATGTACACTACCCGGTCACCAAGGAAACCATCACGTCCTTCCAACAGGTACAATTTCCCTTGTATAAAAATATTCAAACTGAGCTGCGTGAAATTTCATTCAGAATTGCAAATCTGAAAAGAACAAGAAAGTCCTCCTGCGTGACAGTATTAAAACAAGAAAGTCCTCCTGTGTAATTCATCAGGCATACCACCCGCCACATAGCAAGCGCTCATTGTGTTGTCCCCCCACAGCTGTGGGACTGAACACCCCCCGGCTATGGGTCTGATCTGAGTACCCCCCTGGTTGTGTGTATGAGTACCCCCCTTTGAACGGACACACACCTGTGAGAACATTACCCTCCCACTCAATGTGTAAAGTAAGAAGGTTTATTCGTCAAGTGTGAAATACTGTTTGAAACTCAACTTTAATTACATGTAAAACTTTTCTGATGCATCATATTGTTTCCTAAAATGCTGTGTGTGTGTGCACAGCAAAGAGAGAAAGCAACATTTAAAATAGCTACAAACGTCTATCATTTAAGAGCTATATATGCTCTTAACAAAACTGGCCTCTATCGGGTGGGTTCTCCATAAACCCATTGTACTGTCCAGATCAAACAGCAGCTAACATCAAAGAAGGTTATTGCCCTGATGTTTGTTTTGAGTCAGTGTGGTTCGTAGAAAATATATCACTGACTGAGACTTGGAAATTAGCAAATGGGCAGACAAGGTTGTCTCCTACAAACCAAGTTTAGTTGGTGTGATTCATGGAAGTGATCGCAGTCGATTTTTTCACAATAAGATCAAATTTCACATTTTAAGACAGAATTTACATCAGACCTGCTTTATTGATTTTTCAAATGTGAAATGGTGCATGAAACAAACTTCAGTTAAAGGTCTGACAAGCAGCACAGGCCTCTGTGGCCTATCTGGATGGTCATTCAACCTTATATCCAATGATGGTCAGTGTTGTAAATTCAATGTTGTAAATATTAAGGAGCGAAGAAGTTCACTTTGGTGACTCGTTACCTTCAGCACGAGAGTGGTTTACGCAAAGTCCGATTGATTCCAAGTAAAACTAAATCCAGTTCTACCTGTAGACCCAGAGCAATCAAAATTTGGGATCTAGATCTACACTTGGATCCCAACTTGGAAAAGATCTCGATCTAGATGACAAAATAAGATCTCTATTCAGGTGTTTTTGATTCCAGTCAGGTTTAGCATGAGTACAGAGCTTCAGTCCAACATTTGGAAAATCTGCTTGTCTGAAATTAGCAGCATTTTCATCAAAAGACTACTTGTTTTGGTATGAACAGTCTTTAACAAAAGCAGTATTTTGTCAGAACTGAAGATCACTAGTCATCTTGAAGCTGAATCGTAGGAGAGGACATAGATCTAGGCAAAAAGTTCAGAAGAATTATATCTAGATCCATCTGTAAAGTTGCAAAAGGTTTCACATTCACTTGAATTTCGGGGGTTCTGAGATCTCTGATGTTTCAATCTGACCTTATATGGAAGGGTTCAATCTCAGCTAGCTGATATTATCTTCTAGTGTTGTATCAGGTTGTAACTAACCGAACACAGCGATTCCTCATTGACAGAATGCATTCTCGTGCTTCCTAAGCTCCAGCTTTGTTTACAATGCCAGTTCTCGTGATGGTGCCACATTATCTTCACACTGGTTCTGGTTTTTACCGCATGCATAAGGAGTACGACGGGAGGTTATGTTTTCACAGGCATGTGTCTGTTAAACGGGGTGGGGGTACTCAGACTTGTATGGGGGGGGAGGTACTCAACCTGACGTGTACAGGGGAAGTACCAGGTCCCACAGCTGGTGGGGTGAGGGGGTACTCAGGCCCACAGCTGGGGGTTACTCAGCTGGGGGTACTCAGTCCTACAGCTGGGGATATTCAGTCCCACAGCTTGGGGGGGAGGTATTCAGTCTCACAGCCAGGGGGTACTCAGTCCTACTGATGAGGGTACTCAGCTGGGGGGTACTCAGTCCCACAGCTGGGGGGGTATTCAGTCCCACAACTGGGGGGTATTCAGTCCCACAGCTGAGGGGGGGTACTCAGTCCCACAGCTGGGGTTACTCAGTCCTACAGCTGGGGATATTCAGTCCCACAGCTTGGGGGGGGGGGGTATTCAGTCTCACAGCCAGGGGGTACTCAGTCCTACTGCTGGGGGTATTCAGCTGGGGGGTACACAGTCCCACAGCTGGGGCGGTATTCAGTCCCACAGCTGGGGGGTTACTTGGCCAGAGGAGAGGTACTGAGTAGGGGTACCCCCTGGCTGAGCACCCCTCCCTTGCCAAAGATAGGACAAAACAACGAGCACTTGCTACGTGGCGGGCGGTATGCATATTGCGTTTATGCAGGAGAATTTTCTTGTAATTGGAGTGTTTCCAGGTTGTTTCAAAGAGGAAACTGCAATCTTTGGGCTAAAGCAAACTTTCAGTTACTGTTAGAGATATAAGGAAGTTGTGAAGCTAACATTTCCTCATGTTTTCCAGGCGGACATGAGTCACCAACAAAACCATTTGAAAACCCACTGCAATCAATTCATAAACGTATAACCGTGATTCTTCGCACACAAAATGTTTTTGTTTTGCCGCGCAACCATTCAAGTTTTTTTATAATTCTCATCTAATTAGATGAATTTAACAAATAAAATTCTCAAAATATTTACAGACTTGACCAGGGATTGAACCCAGGTCACTTGCTCAACAGTCAGGAATGATAACCATTATACTAAAGTGTCTGCTGTGCTTGTGTGATACTGTAAATGGATCCTAATTCATGCATGAACAATTTTGTCTAATTCATCTACTTGGATGAAAACTCCTTCATTTTGAAAAAAACTAATGTGTTTGCGATGCCGGTTCTCGTTTTTACTGCGAGTGTTTCCAGTTTAGTTTAAAGAGGAAGCTGCAATATCGGGGCTAAAGTAAACTTACAGCTATTGTTTAACAAGGGAAGTTGTGAAGCGAACTTTCACTATAGGCGGACGTGACTCACACAAACAAAACCATTTAAAAACCCACTGCGACGCATTGCAGTTCTTCAGAAATATGTTTGCTTCAATGTTTTAAAGTGGATAGTGGATTATCATTAAATAGTATCTTTTACAGTCAATAATTATCACGGATATCATTGGGAAACTCACAGATTATTTTTAAGTATTACTTTAAAGTGTAATAATTTAATTGGAATTTTTCAACAAAATTTTCAGAATTTCTGATCTCCATAGCATAAATTACTTTTGTCTGTGGGGTGTCACTTGGCTTTGGACAAATTCAAATTGACATCAAAATGGGAAAACTCAGTTGTAACTTATATTTCAGTAAATCTGGAAAAATCTGGTTTCAATTTAACATCCTGCTGTGAAGTCCGTCGTTGGTCATATCTTCTACAGTTTTATGGGGTAAATCAAGTGCGTATCTGATAAAATGTGGAATGAAGATCTGTTTAAAAACTATTAATTTATGGATTAGCGAATAGAACGTTCAATGGGAACTTTGTAACGCTGAGATTGGGAATCAGAAAACAGAAATTTGTCCGGAATTTTGTTCGAGAACTTTCCATTGCTACTTGAAACACGTCAACGAAACTAAGAACAATGTAACATTTTGAAAAATGGGTCCCACTCACAACAGTCAAAAAAAGGGGGGGATTGGGTTACAATCACCACACGGGCACTCCTATCCTGCTGGGTGCAATTTCTTTAATTTCATGCAGTTTTCAGGAAATATTTGGTAAAATAATAGGTTAGTGCCCCTACCTGGGAAGTTGACGACACCCCCCCTCCCACCCATCCAGAAAATCCTGGCTCTGCTACTGAACTTCAGTGTGATAACTTTCTATTGCTTCTATTTTTGAAAAAGAACATTGGAGAACTAGTCCATTGTAATCTAATAATAAGACAACAAGGGCTATTCCTTAATCACAGAAACACAATTCCTAGTAGAAAAACAACTAAGATCAAATCCACATTATGATCTTTTGTAAAGCCTTTGCACAAAAGATTAACATAGATTCAAACATGTACCAATTTCAGGCATTTTGGTGGTATTTCTTTTGACCTCTCGGAGATGGGTTCTATTATACTATTCAGATCAAACAGCAATAAATTTTAAACAAAGTTTTCCCTCTGATGAAGTCTCGATTACTGGACGTATGAATATCTGACCATCTCTTACATTTTAAGTAAAATCAATATTGCGAAATGGATCTATCAAGGAATGCATAATTTTACTTTTTGGTGACTTTTACATTAATTTATTCTTAGAAAGATTTATTCAAAACTGAACACCAGAAATTTCAGGACATCTAAATCCTATACTTTACCACATTGTAAGGAGGGGAATCCGGGCCAGACACCACGAGTTGGCCTTCTTTTCAGACCCCACACCCCTGTCTTTCAGACCCACACGTGGATCTGACTCAGACCCACTCGTAGAGCCTTCAGATCACATTCTGACGTCACTTGAATGCTGTCTGGTCTCAGACACCATCGCAGACAGCCAATAAGAAGTGCGAGGTCTTTTAGTTGCGGTAGAATAGTGTAGTACTCAGGTACGGCTGAGCTTAACCTACGTCTCGGGCAAACCTCTGTTGTCTTATAAGCCGGGTGGCTATAAGGCGCTAATAACTCCCTATCCGTATTTTAGGCTCGTCGGTATAGCGTAAAGTAAAACTAAAGTCGTATGTAAGTTGCGGCACTCCGGTAACGGGACTCCTCTACGTGATAGCTAAGTTGTGGTTAGCTGCGTGTCTAAAAGTGGGAACCCCGCAGAGGGGCACGTGCCTACTTTATATACCCCGGTGAGAAGCCGTGCTATTGGTGGTTACGTGATTGGCTGTGTATAGCTGTCGGCGTAGTTATGGTTCTCGTGAATTAATGGCCTTTTATTAAGGGTGAATGCGGTGCTACCCTCGTGGCTTACTTTAACGTATTATAAAGGTAATCGTTTATCGTATTACCTTGCAACACATCGTCTTTTATCTCAATGACCTGGATTTGATCCAGAATGCGTCCAAAAACTTTGATTTGGTATGGTTGGTTATTATCTATCGAATCCAATCCATCAGTTGTCCAAATCGACAAATGTCCACATACCGGAAGTTTGATAATTTTTGCAGATGTGTCACAGAGAATAATGTTTTGCCAGTCAACTTGGAGTTGACGAACACAACATATTTTTACAATTGACATGTCGCGAGCAGTTGGATAGCCAGAGATTCGGAGTTGTGATGGATGTACAGCACACGTAGTCATGTATGCCCAAATGGATTTGGCAGTACTTATGTTTATTACCTCGACAAATATGTTGGTTCTTGCAGTTCCTCTTAGGAAATTGCTTACCGGGTATACTGGGAAGCATATTCGAGGAATAGAGGAAACATAGCGGCATTTCTTACAGATCGTGTACAGGATTGCCAAAATACCCAATGTGATTAAAGCTCCTGTTATAACAGTGTTCAGGAAAATGATTTGTTTGTCTTGGGCATTAAATGTTTCCTGCCAATTCGGAAGTAAAGTGGGAGGCTCGAATTTGAACTGTTTTTCATTGTCCCAGTCCATTGGTGGAAGTGTAAATGCTTTCACCCCAGAGGGGGACTCTGTTCCGGAATTAATAAATTTGTA
>JBCAUG010665444.1:0-13778 GCA_038406175.1 Haplosyllis leylae | reverse complement strand
AAAGTACCAGGAAAAGTGAGAGGATGCACAGTTTAAAATGCAAGAGCTTCCAGGGTGCAATACACCCCCTCCCCCAGCAGAATGACTCACTCGTAGTGGTTTAGTGGTTGGTAAAAATTCGTCTGCTACCGATGACTTCGGTTTTACCTTCGAGTTTGCTCAGCCCCTGTATATTGAAAGGTAAACCCCACGTGGTCTTTCTTTTCGTTTAATATCGCTCAACATGGATGCTGGAAGATTACCTATCAAGCTTGCAAAAGTGAGTGTGTAGCTGCATTGGCAACTGTATAAGATTAATTGTGACAGTTAATAATGCGTAAACATATTGATCAGTTATGTAAAATATCAATGTTATTGTTTCCTCTGATTAAATGAGATATTTTGCCAGGAACAGACTGCTATGTAGTATCTAGATCTATGTTCTGTTCAATTATTAAGCCATTGACATTTGTCGTTTTACTTTTGCAGGTCACAAAAGTCCTCGGTAGGACCGGATCACAGGGACAATGTACGCAGGTAATTTGATGCAGATGAGACTCAAATACATTTAGTAGATCTACAGAATGACATATGTAATAACGACTAGATCTAATCTTCCCAGGGTTCCCACTTGCACTGGAAAATGAGAAAAGTTTTTCTAGTCAGGGAATTTTAAAATTACACCAGAAAGTCAGGGAATTTTTGTTAAGTCCGGGAAAATTTTCATCAAAAAATGTTAATAAATAAGTTGCAAAGTACAAAAACACTTATTTTTGACATATTTTTTTTAAAAAAATTATTCCAGGGCCAAAAGTAACATTTTAATACAATTCAATTTTAGCATCTTGTTATTGTAAGCTCATTTGGAATAATAAAGTTTTTGTGTGTTTTTTTTAAGTCTTGGAAAAAAGTCAGGGTAAAATGCAACATATACTGGAAAAGTCAGGGAATTTCTTGAGAGGAAAAAGTGGGAACCCTGCTTCCATAATTTACTACAATTTATAAGCCTTAGTTATATAAACTTGTCAAGGTAGATTTATTGTGGGCTATGTATTGTTGGCCCAAGTTGCATTCGACCCAAGTGACAATTTACACTGGGTCCCGTTTACAACGAGTAAAAAGAACCGAACCTTTTAACATTGCTGTCAATGAGTATGGTGCAAAGAAATCTGCTCGTTATAGCCGGGTGCTCGTTGTAACCGAACTCGTTATAAGCGGGACACAGTGTACATACAAACATGTGATCAAGACATGGAAGTTGTCATGATATCAGTTCAAAATTGACTAAAATATACTTTCATAAGTGAACGGGTTCCTTTTCGGCTGGATGAAAAATATATAAAAGGCACAGTCTCCAATCTTCCATAGGATATGAATCCCATAACTTTGGCAACTCCAAACATAGATGCAGCTCTTGATCAGTTCAAGCATAGAGGCGTAACACCTGATGTAAGCACCAGTATGAGTGCTCCTGTGATATCTTCAGGAACTGAAGTGGACAGAAGCCATCAAAGTTCACCAACAGAGAACAAGTCAATGAAATCAACACAACCACAGGTTTGCCAAAAATACCAGCATCAAGTAAATGTGTAATGAGATTCCGCCCCGCGGAACTTCAGTCTATTTTTTCTGGCTTGTAAGAGTTGGTGTATAATTGCAAATTTTGGGATGTATAGACAAGTGTATTGACGTATGCGGGCCTTTGCTGGATGTACACTGATAACAGGCAATCAATAAAGAGTTGATATCCAAAGGATATGCGTATTAGGGTGCATTTTTCACATAGGTTGACCACGGATAAATTGAAATGATTCTTCCAGTTAAATATTCTTTGAAGTAACCATGTTTTTCAATTGATGTAATTTCTGTGAAGCGGATTTTAACATTGATTTAACAGAAAAAAATCTGATCTGAAGTAAAAGTTTTCAATTGCCCATTTCTTTGACAAACTCACGTTTTAATTATCCCCCGTAACTAATTCGTAGTTTTTGTGATTCTTTGAACAGCAATCAAGACGTTTGTCCATTGACCATGAGTTAAGACTGGAAAAACTCGAACATCAATTGACGCAGCTGTTGTATGGCGGAAAGGTAGTTTTTTTCTTTCAAATAGCAATTTGTGATTTTAGATGATAGCTGTACTTTGATTGGGTACCAAATGACAAATAGAAATTTAATGAACAATAAATATGTTTGCAATACATTGTGAACAAGAAATCGGTTAAAAGCTAGTAATGTAAGGAGAGTTATTTTCTTCTTCAGAAAGAAAAGTCTCCTGCACAGAAAAAAGATACACATAATAAAAGTAGACTATCGCGTGTTAGCAAGCACAGGGCAAAGCGAGGTAAGTCCAATTCCTCCCGTGCAGTAAAACTTGTAATACGCAGGTACATGCTTTTTTAGACAACCACCCATCCACGGAAAAAAATCTGCATGCAGACCACTTCGACGTTGATAACCTTGTCAACGATGTAAATTTGATGGTATACAGTAGGGTGTCCGCGTGTGACAAATTGTACTGTATTCCTAAACATAAATATGAATGTTTTTTGCCTCTCATGCCAGAATGTGTCAAAAAAACAGAAAGGACTTTTTTGTCTTATTACATGGTTGCCACGTATCAGGGAACAGACAGGGGAAAACAAAAGTTTCTCTTGGTCAGGGAATTGTCAGGGAATTTTGAAAAAAATGTCAGGGAATTTTGGCCATTTGATCAATGGCAGGGAATTGTAAGGGAATTTTGTCATGATAATTATTTTTTTTCTAAAAATAATTGAACTTTTTTGCTTTCATACTTTTTCAAGTCCAAAGATTTTTGTTAGCCTTGCTTCACTCAGCATATATTCCCTCCATATTTCTTAGTTGCTCCTGCTGCTAAGGCAGAGCGAATTATCTTCTCACTACGGTGTTTGTTTGCTTGCTTGTATGGTTGTAGACAAATTTTAATTTCAACTATTGACACCAGATGGCTCATGAGGCTTATTTCAAATATTGACATGATGGCTCATGAGGCTTATTTCAACTCTTGACACAGGATGGCACCACTTAATTTCAACTCTTGACACAAGATGGCTCATGAGGCTTATTTCAAATATTGACACAGGATGGCACCACTTAATTTCAACTCTTGACACAAGATGGCTCATGAAGCTTATTTCAAATATTGACACTAGATGACACCACTTAATTTCAACTCTTGACACAAGATGGCTCATGAGGCTTATTTCAAATATTGACACTAGATGACACCACTTAATTTCAACTCTTGACACCAAATGACACCGCTTAATTTCAACTCTTGACACCAGATGACACCACTTATTTTCAACTCTTGACACCAGATGGCTCACAAGACTAATTTCAAATATTGACACTAGATGGCTCTTTTTGTTTATTTATTTTATTAAATAAATAAATAATATTATTTATTTAATTATTTGCTAAATGATACCATATTAGCTTAAAGAAGTGGATAAGTGAATCCTTAAAACTTAGTATGACTTGATATTACTGTAACTTTGTGTACAGGAGCGACACAATGCTGGCAAGCGTTCTTGTTTCAAAATGATTCATTACATCTGTGACTACTATTTTTTACATTAAAATTGCTTTATGGTAAACACATTTAACTTAGATATGAGTATTTAAATGTTTTGTGGATAATCCTTGTTTTTATCTTTGAAAAATAAGGTAAATTGTCAGGGAAATGTCAGAGAATTTTGAACCAAATCTGGCAACTCAGTTATTGGTGAATTGGTTCATCAACTTCCGTGAGCAATTATATTCCTGTCAAAAACTTTGGAAAAATGTTGGGTTATTTGTTGAATTTTTAGTCGCGCCGCTTCTACGAGCGGAGCCACTTATCTGGTCACTGTGGGGTATGGTTGTTGTCTTGGCTTGCTTACTTGAACGTTAGCTCAAGTATAAATTTCATCCCATCTCAAAAATTCCAAAACAAGAACATGTTTCAGACCATTCTGAGCAACTTTGATTTTCAGACCCAGACCTCCCCCCCCCCCCCCAAGAAATGAGAAAACACCAGATTTGGTTTGATGTATATTGGGGAAAATTTGGGTTTTGAAACCAAACCCCCCCCCCCCCCCCCCCCCCCAAAGAAATGAGAAAACACCAGATTTGGCTTGATGTATATTCAGACTAAAAATATTTTTAAAAAAAATGCAAAATTATTACCATTTTATAGAATTAACTGAAGCATCTTTTGGGTAAATCTGAAGGCCTTACATACATTTTCCAGGGAGTTCTGGCTATTTTAAAAGTGATTTTTCAGTACATTCCTATATATTTCGCAATTTTAAAATGGCCATAACTCCTAATATTGGCTAGATAGAGACATAGTTTAAAATTAAAAATTCTTTCATATTTGGTCATCAGAACACTTTTTGAGCATTTTTCACTTTTGTAACAGACAGACAGACAGACAGAATAAATCACCTACATAGGGCATTTTTGGATGACTGCAGATTTGGCTTGACTAAAAATATGCTTTCTAATAATTTTAAAACATAACTGCTATTGATTTCAAAACAAACCTAATCAAATGCTAATATGTACTGTATATATACTTTTCACTGATGAACCTTTGTGCATGCAAAAATAGCAAAAAAATCAAGTACAGGCAAATTCAAGCGGTGCGACACAATGCTGATAAGCATTCTTGTTAGTTGCGCCGACTCAACAACGGAGCGACTTAACTGGTCACTGTGGTTTATGGTTAAAATAAATAAAATAAAATATAATCCAATTTTCCAAATTTCATCAGGTTTCAAAAATTCAAAAATCGAAATATATTTTATGCTATTCTGAGCAACTTTGATTTTTTGACCCCCCTACAGACTTTTTTTTTGTCACTAGATTTGGTTTCAAACGTTTTTGGTGCCTCTTCATCTCATATCTTACTCTTCATCTCCATATAGTTTCATTATCTCTCTTTAACTTTTATATAATGATCAATTTATGTCTTCATCTAATTAGCTAAAGCAAAGTTACAAATCACATAATCAGATGGGATGCGACACGGTGTTGGTAATGTTTAGGGTTTAGTGGCTCATTCAGAATTATTGATTTGCCATCCTGAAGCATCTATGGTCTGTTCCATTGAAGTTTTAGGTGGGCAAGCGGTGTTAGATTGGCTGAAACAGTGAGACAACAGCAATATTCCCATGCATTCTTTGTGGAGATCTTGCTGTCCTGCCGCTTGAAGCCATCTATTTAAGTTTTCCTCTGCCTACAACTTCATCAGACCATGCCACAATTGCTCTTGGATGGTTTGCCACTAAATTTTATGAAACCACATGACCTGTCCAAGTGATAGCACCCAAAATCAATAGTTCACTTGTGTATAGCATTGTCTCAGCATCCCAAACAAATAAATTCACCAAATTAAGGAAAAATGGTTCATACAAACCTGGAAAAATCATAGAATTTTGCAAATCCTGGAAAAAATGCATGAAACCTGGAAATTATTTCATTGAAGGCAAAAAAAGGTTAGCAACTGTGATTATAATTGGCATAATTTGATTTTGTTAATACTCCAGTATTATTTGTATGAAAGACAGTTTGGCAGTGGAGTCCAGATTACATATCCATATTCAATATGTCAATGTTGGTGTTTTTCATATGAAAAGGTGTTTCCTGTCAGGTTACTCAATTTTCTAGTATTATTTATGGAGGAGTTCTCATCAAGTAGTCTCAAAATTTTAAGTTTTTTTTGTGCAGAAAATTGTTTTTGGAAATAAAATTTAAGAACTCAGTAAAAAGATAGAGTTGTAATATTCTGGAATGAAAATAATGTATCAGTTTGATTATATATTTTTGCTGATTAAATGTTTAAGAAGTATCTCAATTTGCAAGTTATTAGTTGACACTTTATTCCTCATGTGTCTGGTATGTTGTGTGGCTGTAAGGGTAGGCTTTATTTTGGATACTGTAACAATGTTATGTAAACATTTATCCAAAAGTAATGGGAGGTCTAAATATTATTGGAAATATACCTGGAATTTTCTTGAAAAAAACATGGAAAAATCATTGAATTTTGTCAGTTGAGAAAAGTGGGAACCCTGAAAAACACCAAATATCTGGTATTTAACTATTTCTTTTATTAAATTACATTCAAATAAGCTGGATAACCAAATGTAGAGGCATTTTATATGGCTACCATGTATCTGACACGTGTCCATTGTAATATTGTGGCATTTAAAGTAATTTAGGTTGTATTTCTGTCATTTTAATCATGCCCAGGATCCCCTTTATTGGTGTACTTCTGGAGCTCCAATTTCCTTTAGTAAGGGGCTTGGTCTCTGGGAAGGTGAGCAATGTCATTCATGTCATTCTCCAGGCTTTTTTGTGTGTATGTTAACAAGTATTTGACACAGCATTCTGTCAGTTATTTCATTTATGCCAGAATATCTTTGTAAAATGACAGTTTTAACTAATTGTGCATGTGTCTGTGCATGTATGTGTGTTCCATCTACAAAGCCTCATCACAATATTTCCAATTTGCAATAGTTCAGCTTAATACATAGTTTGTCAATAAAACCAATTATTTTGAAGTAATTTCATTGTTGCTTGTGTGTTACACATCTTGAAACCAGTGTTAATCCAGGTGGACTCAGATGCAGTGATTTTGGAAGGGCTTGGTTACAAACGTACAATGTTCCTTCCCTTGCATTTACATTTATAGGCATTTTTGTCTAATTGAATTATATAAAGTTGATGTATCATCATAAGCTTTTGGTACAAATAATGACCAATTATTATTGTACCAATGTCTATTATATTAGTGTCAACAATGAATGATACGTGACAACTCGCGCCTCTTTATTTTCCAGACATTTTCAGTAACTTCATTTTGGTATGAAACGTTCAAATTGGCTTTTGTAGATACAGATTTGACGGACGAGAGTGAAAGTGAAACTCCTCAGTCACAGCGAAGGATATCACGGACTGCAGCCATCAAAGGGAAAGAGTCAACACACCAAACTTGCAGGTAAGTGGTGATATGCCTGTCCCAGTGTAAATAAGAATTTATATTTTAGGACATGAAGACAAGGAGGCAAATTAGTTCTTTGATGAACAATTCATTTTTGTAGACTCTCATTGTAGATAAAGATTTTGGTAAAGTTTTAGTAACGAATATGTATGTCCGTATTCCTTTATGATTTTTGTACTGGTAGTTTGCTGTAGTTAGGGAACTCTTACCTGATAATAAGAAATCGTAACTAAATCACGATGTTTAGGATGAGCTTATTGAAAATGTTCTTGGCCTCTGATTATTGATAATATTCAGTTTCCATTACAACGGGCTTCCATTCTGTCATGTCAACCAACACAAGATGAGCGCATTCTTGTTTAGTGTAATGTTTTAGTCGAGAAAATTTGACATGTGTGAATTGAGTTTTTAAGTGTGCATTTCTTCACGCATACTTTGACAACTTAATACATAGTTTATAGTTCATCGTAGGGAAACGCAATTTAAATATATTGTAAGACAAAGAAAGTGTATTGGGGGCAAGCACTCCACCGGTAGCATTTAGCATCTTTGACTAAAGTTCTTAAGCGATGCAGTGTCGTTTAATTTAATGTCATTTGGTGGGTATTTATTCACATAGCTTCCATTAGTAAAACTTTCATGAGTGTGAGGCAGCTGTGTTTGGAAATCCTGTAATACAATAGAACTAATACTTTCCCTAGGCAATAGAAAAACATGAGATTAAATTCATGTTGTAATTGTGGAAAAGAAGTGGGGAAAATGAGTTTCTGTGGAAAAAGGGTAAATTACTTTTGGCTTGAGAGAAATTTAAATGCAATGACGTACTTGGCATTGTGTGGTATTTACTATAATGGCCCATTTTGGCGAATGTCAAAGTAGACATCCATAATTTGTTGTTACCAAACTAGGCTCTCTTGACTTTTCTTTTGCGAAGTCTCACACAGAAATACACAAGATAAAGGTGTTTATCTTTCTTAGCTTAGGACGTAAATTGTTTGTTAGGGACGTACAGATGGTATTTGGTTTGTAATCCAATTATGTTTCGATTTTCAAGAAAAACATTGGCCAACAGGCATCAACATATTTTTCAATGCTACCAGTCATAAGTAATATTCAATCTCACAGAACTCGTCTTTACATAATTCTAGAAATTTTGTAAAAGATACTCTTGAAAGTACAACTCAAACTGTTCTTTTTGTAAGTTTTATGGGTAAAATAAATAACAATCCATAACACATTATGTCACCGATTGTGTAATTCTCTGTTGCGGGTTCAAGGATGGGAGTTTCCAGTCTCCGTTTATTGTGAGTACGGTGGACAGAGGGAGCAGCTAAAAAGTGATCACCATTTCACCTTTTATTGTGTAATGAACCCTAATGGGTCTCAAGATGCGAAATCCGTGAAGATGTTGTGGATTAATTGGCCTCGATTATTCCATACGTCACAGAAGATCAAACCAGTTTTTATTCTTTGAGCTTTCTCCTCTTTTCGCATCTTCATGAGTTGTTTGAGGTCTTTAATTTGTCTACGAGATCAATGATTGTCTTTTATTACTGTCGTTTGCAGTCTTGTACAATTTCCTCTTCGTGTTAACTGAAACAGTCATGCATGCGACATTACATTGAACATTACTAGGGCATAAAATTGACAGGGTTACCTCAAGGTGTGTGAATAAAGGTTCACTGTGTGCATGTTTATTTGTTGTCACAAGATTCTCTTCTTGAAGGATAAGATTGTTGCTATGTGTGCAAGATTTCATTTCGAAGTTTCCAAAACTAATTGTTACTATTGTAATTGTTACTCTCTTTATTTTCCGTGCATGTAGTTATTTCATTGCATTATTGACTCACAGCAACCAAATGTTTAATTTTTCTTGTGAATTCCTGACTGGAACAAACTAAAACGAATTTCTAGATAATGGACATTTGCATGAAGTAATGGACTCCTTCAGACTGAGCGAAAGGTGGACTATTCTTATGCTACATGCCGTCAGTCAATGTCCACGAAACACCAAAGTTGCAGTGAACTGCTCTGACAGCGACGTCACTCTCTGTCGTGTTTGAGGGGAATAGGTCTGCAACCATCACGTCCTTCTATTCAAAGCATAGGTCGTTTACTGGAAATGCATAATCACCATCTTAGTGTCTATTTTTAAATTCGTGTAAAATTATTGGTTTTGTTGATCCACTTTGTTGCATTAGATGACATGTATAATTGCTTGGGATAAGGCTGGAAGACACCAGAGCTTGTCATCTAAGGAAAATAGTTGTGTTTTGGCTAAATGTGATTCTACTGGCTAAATGTGATTCTACTCAACAAGCCAAACATTTTTGCCTGAGGAAACAATGGTCTATCTCAATGAAAGTTTAACCAAACTGGATGCCAAAGTTGTGGTTATGAGAAAAAAACCACGTGATGACGACGTAACAACATGGACGTGTTTTTCTTTTAAGCGCTTAATTAAGTGTAAAAATTATTGCTAAAACAACATAGCGAGATCAAAGTATGCAGCAAAGAAGTTCAAAGAACTGTGAAAAGTGTTAAGGCTAACTGCAAAGTCGTTAGATATGGAATTAACATCAAAGGAGATAGGTGGATATAAAGTTGGAGCGGCATGTTTCAAGGTGTAGTTACAAGGTCACGTTCGAAGAGTCAACCTTGCACACCTTTTATAACCAACAAAATTGAAGAAGAAATAGACAATTTAGAAGTGCAAGACAGCAAAGGAAACGAAAAAATGGAAACAGTAACACAAGGTCAAGATGGCAGTCATGAGACGGTGGATCCAGACTCTCTAACTCCAAGAACATGGTACCAAATGTTTCAAAACTTGAATACGACGCTGACGAATTTACAAACAGAAATACAGGACTTAAAGAAAGCAAAAGGTAATCCACAACAATTTACTTTAGACTGGAAGGAGTATGTTGAGAAAAGTATAACCGATTTTGATGAAAAGGATGACCTGCAAGATCACAAAATTAACTTGTTGACGAATGTTATCATTAGGCAAGATCAAAAGATCCAATTACTTGAGGAGAAAATATTAGCATTACAGTCGAATGAAATTAAGTCAAACATTAGAATAGCCGGAATTGTTGAGCATGTTGATGAGGATAGGAAAGGACTGTTTGAAAAAATTTCCAAATTCTTTAAGGAGGTAATGGAAATTAAACAAGGAATACTGATACTAGATGCATTTAGAGTGGGGCAAGGAAACCCGCGATCTATACTTGTAAAGTTGAAATTTCTGGCTGATAAAGTACTAATATTCTCCCATGCAAAAAACATTAAAGGCAAGAAGAACAACAAGAATGGAGCATACTATATTGACAATGATCAAACTGAAGTGCAAAAAGAGAAGAGAATGTTCTACAAGGAGTTACAAAAGGAGAATCATCAGGCCGAAACCAAGCTCAACATTAAAATGCAACGAGGTAAAATTGTAGTCAATAACGACACAATTAAGAATGTGGTTGAACCGCCAACATGAAGTGACATTTTACGCATGGATGAATCACAAGCAGAGAAGGCGAGAGCATATAAGCTCTACCCTGGCCCAGAACATGTAGAAAAGGGATCGGAATACTTCAGTTTTGCTTTCAAAGCAAAAAATGTAAAGGATGTCCAAACGGCTTATGATAAAGTATGAGTGAAGTTTGCAGATGCTACACACATCTCTTGTGCATATAGGCTTGATAATCCTATTGGGCCTTTCCAACAACAGCCAATTGATGATGGAGATTATGGGATTGGCCGTGCTATACTAAAGAAGTTGAAAGATAAGGGTCTCACCAACACTGGTGTTTTTATAGTGAGATTCTTCGGAGGTGTGCACCTTGGGAAGCGACGCTTTGACATAGTAGACTTTCTGACTGATAGAGCGGTTGCAGCGATGAATAACAAGATTGAGCAGAATAAAAGAAGGGGAATGCGGCAAAACTCTCAGACATCCATATCTTCAGCAATGTCCATCTCATCGCTGACAGAAGAACAAGAAGGTGCAACGACACAAGACACAACACGAGAAATATAAAATTTGTGTCTTCAAAGCCTTAGAACTGTAAGTAATTAAAATTTGGCATCCGGAAGGCTGATGCTGACACAAATGACTTTGTGGAAAATATTTAGCGCGTAAGAAAGCACAAATCAGCAAATGTATAAAAAAGCAACAACGAAAACTTCTAAATCCAAGGGTGGTGCTGAGTTATATTACGTATGTACATATTTACATCATAATTCTATAACTTAAGAGTAATGACATGTAATGTGCGAGGTATGGCAAATAAGATGAAAAGAAGCCAAATATTTAATTATTGTAAAGAATACAATGTGGATATTGTGTGTCTCCAAGAAGTACATAGTTCACGATCTTCTCACAGATTTTGGAGAAATGAATGGCGTGGTGAAATATTTTTTGATGACGGGGCTTCTAATGCTAGGGGTGTCACAATTCTCTTTGGCTCTGGTATAAATCCAACAGGTGTTAAAATATATCGAAATCGTGACGGAAGAATTGTATCGGTACATTGTAAAATAAATGGTATGTCTTTTAAGATAATTAATGTGTATGCACCAAACTCAGATGATCCCCAGTTTTTTGCAAACTTATTTGCAATGGTTGAAGAAAGCATAGAAGATCACGTCATTATCACTGGCGATTTAAATGTTTATTTGAATGCAGAGTGTGATAAAAAAGGTCCAGGGCAGACTACACATTGTAAATCAAGGCAACTTGTGAATACCTTTATGGAAGAATACGACTGGCTGGATGTTTGGTGTGCGCTACATCCTAAAAAGTTTCAATTTACGTGGAAAAGAAAAAATCCACTTATAATGCACAGATTAGATTACTTTCTAGTACCTTTGGCAACCTTCAAAGCAATTACTAATTGCGAAATTCTTGCAAACACTTTTTCAGATCACTCTGCAGTCATAATGGACCTGGTCTTCGAGGCCAATATACGTGGACCAGGTCTTTGGAAGTTGAATACAAGACATTTGGGTGACAAAGATTATGTAATGGAAATGAATGAAACTTTAGATTTAATGGATAGAAAGTATGAAGCGTTGAATCCTTTTAATAAATGGGAAAGGCTAAAAGATGATGTGCAGCATACATCTGCCACATATGCACAAAGAAGAGCTGATCAAAACAAAAAAGAAATAGCGTTGTTAAAGAAAAGCTTAATGCGGCAAATAAAAAATTAGCTATGATAAATCTTAGTTCAGAATCTGCTATCAAATGGATTCAGAAAGCGAATAAAACCATTGATGAGGTAACTAGCAAATTACAAGATTATGCTTTACAAAAAGCACAAGGAGCAGCCCTTCGAGCAAAGGCAAGATGGATGTCTCAAGCAGAGCACAACACTAAATATTTTTTCAGTCTTGAAAAGAGTAAATCCAAAGCAAAGGCCATGAATAGAGTCTATCAAGCCGATGGCACTCTGACAGACAACCCGAAAATAATATTAAAAGTGCAAGCAGATTTCTATAAAAATCTGTATACTGTAGAAAATTGTGAACCTGGAGAAATACCTTTGCCTGCAAGAAAAATGTTAAATTTAGAACAAAAAGCACAACTAGAGTCAAAAATTACAGTTGAGGAAGTACAAAATTGTATTAAACGCATGGCAAAAAATAAGTCTCCGGGAACCGATGGACTGCAAATCGACTTCTTTATATGCTTTTGGTCAAGACTAAAGAAACATTTCATGGAATTAGTGGAGTTTATGTTTCAAGAAGGTATATGTCATAAATTGGGTAGAACTGGAATTATTTCCTTAATACCAAAAATCGGGCGCGACTTACTACAAGTACGTAACTGGAGACCAATTGTGTTATTAAATACAGATTACAAGATAGTATCAAAAGTATTGGCAACTAGAATGAAAGATGTACTTGAGGGGATAATAGAGAAAGATCAAACTGGTTTCATGGCTGGTAGAAACATCACGGAGAATCCGCGCAAAATATTAGATATAATTAATTACACTAATGCACACCAAATACCCGCTATGTTAGTTAGTGTAGATTTCCTAAAGGCTTTTGACAGAGTACGCTATGATGCACTATTTAAAGTATTAAGATGGTTTAATTTTGGAGAAAATTTTATTAAGTGGATACAAATCTTATTCAAAAAATTTCAATTAGCTACAATTAATAATGGCTTTGTATCAGACTACGTTGAGCCAACTAGGGGACTTTTTCAAGGAAACCCAATTTCTTCTGGATGTTTCACCATCATGATAGAATTATTAGCCATTTTACTGCGGGCACATAAAGGCATTAAGCCAATTAAAACAATAGAATTTGACATATTAATGGCACAGTTTGCAGATGATCTTTGTCTGTTCTTAGAATATGACCAAGCAAGTTGGGAATGTGTGATAAATGTATTCGAAAGGTTCCAGCATCTCTCGGGATTATGTATCAACTATGAAAAATCAACAATTTACAGAATGGGCTCCTTGAAAGACTCAAATGCTAGATTTTACTCTAATAAAAAATTGATGTGGACGAATGAGCCAATTAAGATATTAGGATTGACTATAACTCATGATTATGATGAGTTATGGGAACTAAATATGGATCTGTTAATAGAGAAAACAGAAGCAATTGTAAGTTTATGGTGTAACCGAAACTTGAGCCTTCAAGGAAAAATTCTAGTTTGGAACGCGTTAATCTTATCAATGTATAATTACAGATTGACGGTGTTACCAAAATTGCCAGAGAAATATGTGAAGAAACTAAATGATATTTGTAATGAATTTTTGTGGAACGGTAAA
>JBCAUG010665333.1:0-13778 GCA_038406175.1 Haplosyllis leylae | reverse complement strand
TGATGGGGTGGGGGGGGGAGGTGTGTGGGACGAGGAGAAATTTTTCCAACAACTGCTGATAAAAATCTACACTACAAAATGGCCTTCAACTTCGGTTATATAAATCTGTCCCACTGGTGTAAAAATGATTCATAACGTCATTGAGTTTTTTCTTCTACCATGCTGCATTGTGACAGCGTTGAGAAGAAGTGCATAATTTTCTGTAACCTGAACAATGTTTAGGCCACAACATTACGTACTTACGGATCTTCACGTTCACGTGTTCCTTCTGTGTTAGACCTTGACCTTAAGCCTGACCTTGACCTGACAGATTCCACAGATATGATCCCTCTCAATGTGCAGGACTTAAAGTTCTACGATTAAACTTAATTCTGTTCGGATGGTTCGTTTTGCAATCGAGAAAATCTTTCCCGATAAACACAGAAAACTACCCCATCGAGAAACACATCTGCACGTGCGTACACGTGCCTTACAAATAATTCCCATTAATAATCCTCATGCAGAGATGATCCTCACAGATAATCTTCAGGATTATGATTATAATTCAAGTACCTGTGCAACAAACATCCCTAAACAATCTGATCAGGAACACAAAGTATACTGGTTCCTATCTGTGTGTTTAAAAAACGTTCAGTTCGCAGACTAAACTATCGTCAGGCAAACTCACATTGATCGAAAGGAAAAACTCACATGTATTTCCGACATGAAGTGTTCTTTGAAATAGCCTTGTAAAATCCTCGCTCGCTACGCTTTAGAGTCCCACGCGTCTGGCGTCATGGCGTTATCCACGAGCGCCTGACGACCTCTAAAATCCCGTAGTTTTCTTCGTAATTTTACTTTTTAAAGCTCCGTGTAGCGGTAGAACGTCTACCATTCGTAGTCTGAAGCAAAGTACTTCTCTGCCCTGACTTACCCATTCTATTAAAACGCCGAGACAGACACGTAGTTCAGAACCATTTCATGAATACAAATATTTAGTAATTGTCCACAACACAATCTCAGACCACATTATCTCCATGTTACTATAGTGCCCGTATATTCCTCAATGCACTTTCAGTATGGTGTATATTTCACTTGTACTATATCATAAACACTAATGCCACGAAATAAATGCACATCAGTATTGATGTGAAAATCATACAGCTGAAATAGAATTCTCTATTGCCAATACATCGCACCTGTTGGGAAGTAGGTCAATATCATCGTAAAAAAACGAGACAATTATCGATGGAAAAATCGTATAAATTTCTATCGTAAAAATCAGACACCATTGTCGTTCATTATCATTGATTCTATCATAAAAGAAATATTTTGATATCAAACATTTCGAAATGCCAAAATTGTTACATGTGGATGTATTATGTCTGGTAGGTGTTAAATGAATTGTCTGAATATTCGTGTATGATTGTTGTCCTTTGTGCAATCTGCGTCTTCTGACGTTTTGACGTAATGTCATTTTTCGAGTTAATGTTACGCTGTTTGCTCTTTTACTATTTTTCAGAGCACATTTCACTATTTTCAATTTCCTGGCACATAATTTACTATTAAAACTCTTCTAAATAACTTGTTTGATATTGCAGAACAAAGACTTTCAGGTATCTTATGATACATTCTTTGTACGCTATACTTTACAATATTATAAGATGATCCAACTGTTTTCTTACAAAAGCAGGTCTTTGTACATTTTTTCTCTTAACTTGGCTCAGTCGATGAATATCAATTCTTCACACTTGGGGGTCTCTTTATTCGTTTATACTTCATACACAGGCAACAGAAAGGCCACAAAACCCTTACAGTTAAATTTCCCTTAAAGTGTAATCTTCCACTCAAACTCACTTGGTTAACAAAACAAGTCCTAGTTTCATTTTGATGTGTGATTCAGTCTCCGTGCGAAAGCTCAAAACTACCTGCGCCGGTAAAAACAACCTGTATCAAGTAACTCGAGGTGACTGTTCAAAGATGTAACTTATTTTTCCTTATAATCACCCACTTTAGAAAATTGTATTTATTTTTATTATTTTTAAAGAGGAGTAAAAATTCTTACCTGAAATGTCATTCGAGCTGATTTCAGCATTTATCTCAAGATATTTGGAAGGATTTTAAAATATTCAAACTTTTCCCCCCAAAACTGACCACAAGAACTTACATGTGTTCTACTGAGGTATTTAATAGTTAGTTTTCAATCAATTTGTGGCTTTATCCGTGAACACATAACTTATAATTTCACGACCTACCAATTTCACACTTTATTTGCTGACAATACAAAAACCTGCCGCAATTAGTGCAAATTGTACATGAAGAAAACCAAAACCCAACAATGCAATAAACATAACCACAGCCACGGGTTCCTTTCGTCCTCTAACTGTCAAAGAAGGGCAGCCTGAGGGAATAACACCACAACAATACCTCAACATTAGTTGAACATCAACAAGAAATTGACGAAGTTACGTATTTACATTCGTCCATCGGTTTTGTATAATCAAAAGGCGACAACGAGACATTCTAGTTGCGAATCAATGAACAATCTTCCAGTTCACCGCCCTGGTCTCATAACTAAACACCCATCTATTCTACGGGAAACTCCAGATTCTACCATCATCTGTTCCGTAGAAAAATGACTATTCATTTGATGAACAATAATGAGAGTACCTGTCTTCAAAGTTCTTAATTTCACATCCATTATCTACATCGACGAGGTTACACAAAAACACCAGCAAAAACGCTATAGATTTGGAATAGGTTAGTTTAATGTTGTTCATGTCATAAAGATTTACGGAATGAACGCGACTCTTATCCTCCGTTGCCTCGAGTGTGTGTCTTATTGGAAAGAGCAGTCAACCTCTACACTCCAGCAACTACACAAATCTCAGATCCTTTTACAACACAGTTAGAAAAGACATGTGCGCAGCTGTGTACGGTCTTATGTTTGCTTTTGTAGTCAACGCACTGCTGGGTAGACAAAATAGTTATAATGCAATGTAGTCTCTTTTCTACGGTCACTCCATTGTGTGATCATTTCCCTTCAAAGGTCATTGACCATCTTCATTAACGGACATAATTATGTGCTGTTGTTTTGAGCGCTCATTTCCATTTCACCAGCAAAGAATATTCTTGTAACCAATTAACCGTAATAGAAAGGTTCCACTGCATATGAAATGCACTGAAGCTGTCTTGAACGGCCACCTGATTTTAGGACCACTTGGATTTGGGTGCAAAGATCAAAGAGAATTTTCGCTTTCGCTCTAATGTAATTCCACCTTTAAATGGCAATTATTGTCAATTTGTTAAATAGACTGACAGCAACTAGGCCTTATTTATTTCAATTGCCAGTTCAAAATATTAATAAGGTTGGGAAGCATCGAAAGGGGAATTCGTTTTTGCCTTCTTTTTCGAAGAGTGCAACGGGAAACAGAAGGATGCACAACTTCAGTAATCCCCAACAATAGGCAGATAATCTCTTTTTATAGCGATCATCCCCCGCTAACAAAGTCCTAATCACACAGAGAATCATGAAGATAATGAACCACGTCACCATACAGCTAATACACATAAGGTTGGGAAGCATCGAAAGGGGAATTCGTTTTCATGAAAACCTCATGAAACCTTTTCATTCATGAAAACCTCATGACCCAAAGCAGTGAGGCGAAGCAAGAACTTCACATTGCCGCTGACTGGAACAGCGAGTGCGGAATTGTGCACAAACCACGGCACAAACACATAGGGTAACATCACAAAGTGCAACGTTTTGATGCCACAGTAATGTACGATTTAGGAGTCTGGAAACCGTTTCAACGCAGGGTTGCTCCGTTTTAATTAACGTCACATTTCAACTAAAGTCTCCTTCCCAAGTGTACAGGACGTACAATCGAAACAGGACAGAGATCCGTAACGGAAAACATAACAGTAACATCCGTAGAAAACCCCGAACCTGCTCAGTGAAGGCTCAGATCTTCCACAGAAGATCATCCCAGTTTCCTGTTCTCACAGTACAATATGCGCGCGGTGAAACCTGTGCTTACGATTTGACACGTCACAACTGAAGAGAGTTTCGCTTTAAAAACAAGTGACAGATACGGTGAAGTGAATTTGGTTCCAGCCTGGTATCTTCTTTGGCACTTTACCTCATGAAACAAGATGTCACGCTGAATTTGAGGTTTTCATAATTAATTGTCCAATTAGATCAATTAGACAAAGCCAATGACGCATTATATTATGGCTATTTAAGGCAATGCTATCGCAAAGGTAATGTGCCTTAATGGATAGAGCAATGACTTGGTTTGAACTTTTTTTTGGAAAAATTAGACACACTTAAAGACAGAATTTAGGGAAAGCTCAACTAACGTTTCAGCTGGGTTTGGTTGGATTGACGTTCACAGTTCAATACGCTTCACGGAACAAACAGTGCAAAACCGCAACATTAACACAAATGAAAAGGTATTACTATTACGTACAGGTATCAGGCTCAACTATTCCCAGAAAAACAAAACCGAAACTGAAAATTAATCCATTACGTCGAGAAGGAAATCAATTATGAAATACCATGCTCACTTAGATCTGATGCTGCACTGCAGTACGATACCACAAATCTTTAACGTTTTGAAAATATTATGAGACTTTCCAAAATAAATTCCGCACTTAAATTGAGAGTATTTAGAATTGATCAGATCATTAGAGTTACACACCTTTCCTGGTGTCTAATTAGTATCATTTTCTCATAGTGAAAGCGCTACAGATGCAGTTTGCGGGTACATATGAAACACACTGCACACACACGCAGACACACAGACACACAAATTACCTACGACATCCTCTGACGGCATTTGCTTGTGTTGCTCTCGGTTTTTGTTATCACCTCATCAATTGTTATTCCACGAGTTATCAGCCAATCACAAAGTATCGTGCAATAACCAATAAACAATGTGTTTACCAAAACAAAAAAACAATAACAAAACCACGAGGTAATCCTGGCTCTCCGAGAGTGAGAGAGGGTAAAGAACCTGTAAACAGCTATCTCATACTGTTATTCTTTGACAAATAAATTTCAATCGATAAACTGCAACAATGTAGCTCAACGTTGCAGCTTCTCCTTTGGTGACGACGTCGAGTGATCTACGTGAGGTAGTGCGCGTTAAGACGTAGGTCCTTATGTGATGTGCCGAATTCTGGTTATTGGGGGTCAGTGTTAAGAGGTCAATGCGCATGCTGAGCGACGCGAAAACAAGGGATAGAAGCATGCACGTAAGCACACACAGAATGAAACAGAATGTCACGGTTGACAGTTGCCTTTGTGGTCTAGCGGTTACTAAAAAGTCAGAAAATTAACAGAAACAAGCGGCTTTGAAAAAGAGAATGAATGAAAAGGGAACTGAAAAGGAAGAGTGAGAAGGGAATGAAAAATGGAACCAAATAGATGGAAAGAAGAAAATGACGAAAGAATAAACTCGAAAAGGGAAACGCTGCCGGCCTGTTCTTGTCGAGGAAACATTCTGTTTTTTTTGTTTTGTTTTGTTTTGTTTTATTTTCCCGAACAGCCTGCTTCAATTTCTGCACCTCAACGATGTTGACAATTTCGTACCTCCAAGGATAAAAGAATTCTTTCATGACAAACAGGCTTTTCGTAGGAGCTTTCTGATGATCTGAATACGCAATTAAGCACGCACGCACACACGCACAGACATTCACGTGCTCACTCGCCGGATGCACTCACATGCTGGATGCACTTACACGCTGGATACTCGCCGGATGTACTCACCTGTCTGAGCCAGTCTGTCCAGCTGTTCGTCTGGGGACGGAAGTGACTCAAACACCACCGAACTCCCGACATGTTCCAGGTCCTGACTGGCTGTCGCCTTACACATCTATACAACATTCCTTCTCATTGGCTAAACAAATTGCTGCATTTCCGGTTCAATGGCCAGTGAAATAGTATCACTCTTAGATACCTCCTGTCTTCAGTTCCACTGTTGACTGAGTAATTACTGTTTCAAATTTTTATAAATAACTTCTGTATTTTTATATATTCCGCTGCTGATTGGTCAACGTTTTTGTGAGTCCCGCTACTATTGGTTGATTTCACACGTAAATATTGATATCGGCTTCTTATTGGTTGGTGAAATTTAAGATTTAGTCAGAGAATAGGATCCTTTCACACTGAACGTCTCAGAGATAACGTACATCCCACTCGCCTAGCGGGAACCAAGATCACTCAGACCCTGTATTTTTAATGTGCAATACGTTTTACGTTGTGACAAATACAACTCGATGTTTTTGTCAATTATCCAGTATCGTAATGCTGAAATGATAGCTCTAGAGTCATCAAAAAAGTTTCAACAACAATAATTCCAAACCTATCGTACCATGAAGCACATTTTTGAACTTCATTCTATGGGAACCACGAAGTCCATTTCTGTATTCCGTTGAACCACGTGCCTGTGTCAGATCAGCTGATGGTTTAAGATAACCTATCTCTCTCATACAGTGTAATCTACACATTATAAGTCTTAACAGTATTATACCTGTAAATTTCACACAGGAAGTCCTCCCCCTCAGGTGACTACAGTACGTTCACTCGCCTACTGTACAATAGATTCTTACACAGAAGCTGCAGTGCCACACCTTAGCTGCCCAGTGCGACTCGAACATCACGTACACGTCTACATCTCCCCCTCCCCCCAAAAAAAACAAGTCACTTCCACAAACAACTTGATTAAAAAGCTCAATAAGAACAAAATCCTCATTGACAAACTGATCAAAAGAAAAAACATGTACTGATTGAAGGAAAAACAATGCTGACATTACATTGACATTGTTCTCAAGAACTGTACATTGCTTGAAAATCATTTCTAAGGGAAGCTTAAGTCTTCACAATTTGTAAGTAACTATCAGTAAAACCCTGAATACGAGCACTTCATTCTATGGTCTATTCCACTTGGACATATTGGTATATAAATTATGCAGACTATATCCTATTCTATAATCGGATAATACATGAAACATTGCTATCTATTTTGTATGGTAACCACACGGTCATTTGTGTTTACGATGTACCATGAAAACAAACCGTTCATTCCGGTTCGGCTTGGGAACTGGCTTCGATTGGTTTGATTTCTTGAAATACACCAGGTCCCGCTTACAAACGAGTAAAAGAGAATCCTTTTGGCAGACAGAATTGCTCGTAATGTTTTAATATTTCTGTCAAGGATGGCAATGTCCTATTGACAGCAATTTTCACTTGTTAGTAACCACGAGATTGTCGTAGCCGAACTCGTTGCAAGCGGTAACCAGTGGTATTACCAATCGACTGCGGAAATTCAATTTCGTCATAACAGTGTGTTAATTAATTGAATGAAGTTGGCACAATCTTACGTTTTGGCTTCACATAATCTTACAAATATGATCTACACATCATTCAAACTCCATTCAAAAACCTACAGTATTGGTTATTGATTCACATTGATCTGTTTTGATATTGTTGTTTATGCGTAAATACTGACATCAATCACTATCAACCTGGCTGTGTGTGATGTCAACCGACATAATCCTGGATTAAAAAGATCATCCATTTTTTCATTGTTGTTATCTGTGGATTGATCATGGATTGATTATAGACTTAATATTCTAGTCCAAGAGTGTTTTAAAATCAAGGACTTAGACCCACAGTTGGTGATGACGATGATGACAACGATGAAGAGGGTGATAATGATGATGATATTGAGAACTAAAGCACTGACACTGAACATGAAATTTTATCAATTTCATGAGTTTCTTTTTTGAACTAAAAACCACTTTGGAGGAAGAATTGTCTGAAATTTTATACATCTTTATACATCTTACTGACAGTCATTTTTCATTAAGTGTTGGGTGTACATCCTCACTAAGACAGCATATGTCTGAAATAATTGAATCATGAACACCATTCTCTGTCCAGAGAGATACTACGTGCGGTAACGCACGGATGCATTATGTTTCAAAAGATTTTACCACTGAAGCGTAAAGTGACATTATGCCCGAAACAGACGATGATCTCACACACTGTAAAACATTTCACATTCGCGCTTTAGTGAAGCGCTCTAGAACAAATAATTCTCCGGTGTTTATTTCTACACTACGTGGAACCAACCCACAGTTAGATTTAATGCTAATTTAAACAATGCTAGGGTGCACTATTGTTATTCAGAAGCTACATCCAAGTCATATCAGTATTCAGCTGTGTTCAGTTATGTCCACACCACATGGAACCAACCCACAGTTATTTTTATAACAGGGCAAATGCTAATTTAAACAATGATGGGATATATTACTGTTATTCAGAACCTGCATTAGTATTCAGGTGTGTTCAGTTCCAGACCACCTGACATCACTAAACATCAACTACAGCTGAATACATATGTATTTCTTTCAATATGTTTACAAAACTGAAAGAAGGAAAAGTTCACACATCAACATCTTCAGTGAAATCATTTCTGAGTTCCTGACTTCAAGTCATCATCACTGTATAATTATAGAGAAGGTCACTATGCTTCAGGGAACTGAACCCGTCTGGCTGTGCAGCAGGGAGAGAAGGCAAGATACAGCTACTTCTCCCATGATCTGAGACTGCAGATTGTGAAGTCTGTTTCCTGTGGTAACGCAGACATAAAGCAGATGGAACCTTCACTCAAGCCCTGATTTCTAATCACCACATTACAAGCTTGAAATGAGTACCTTTTACTGTACATTGCACATTGTGCTATTATGTTATTAAATTTAAACAGTAGTTCATGAGGTTGTTCTTTGTCTGCTAAATTTAACTTAAATTGGTCACATTATTGCTCAGTTTACTTCCGCAAGGTAAAAAGGACGTCCAGGTTATTGTATTAACAATCCGTCCAGGCAAGATAAAAATTTACTTTATTTAACTTTCACAAAAATATTCAACCAACTAGAAAGACATCACTAAGAAAACATTCTCGCTTGCAGCTGATTGATTTTGCACTTCAGTTTGACATCCACAACACAATCAGTGTTCCACTTAGTTTTGATCATGTTTTGATCTACAGATAATACAGCTGTTTGTAGCATGAAAAGAATTGATTACAGAAATAGATGTTTATGAGATTTCAAGATTGTCAGCACCACACCCAGACACTGTACACTTGTAAACAACGACTTCTGTGATCAATACCTCTCACAGCTGACACCTACCACCCATAGAAACAAAGTTCCAAGTTTCTGAAGTTGGCACCAGAATAACAAAATGATTGCATAGATATTTGTAATGTCACAGTGGGTTAAAACTTTAGTGCCTCAACAGGGGATCGAACCCCGGTCTCTCGCATTCTGGGCGACCTTCAACTGCTAGATCACCAAGACACCATTAGATTCACCCATCCAAGGAATATCACATTGGCTACAATGTAATAGTGGGTTAAAACTTTCAACAGGGGATCAAACTCCAGTCTCTTGCATTTCGGGTGAGCGTCATAGACCACCGTCATAGACTTCGTTACAGCAAAATTTGGGATAATTCCAAATAACTGCAAAATGGTCATAACATTGGTCACAATCTTTCAAACTTGTCTTCATTATTTTGGGACACTACAATATCAATGTGGAATCAACTCATCCAAAACGATTTGCAGAACATGAACTGGAAAATCCAGCAGAATGTTTCAGCTTGCGGAGGGACATACTGTCATGCCACACAGCCATTATATTTGTAAAATCATCAATCACAATAAGAAATTACTAAACAAAGTCATACACCAAGTGTGTTTGCAAAGTGGCTTAATATCGACCAGGGCTTGGGTCATCAATCAATAATCAGCTTTTTATTTTGAATTGATCAGTTAGTCATGGCACTCCATGGTTCTTACTTCATTAACCTCTTAGTCTCATGCAAAATGAACACTAAGATTCATTGATCATTAAAGCTGCATCATTTACGAAGGGTTGCTCATACTGCCAACAATAATTAGAAAAATGTTGCCTGTTTGAGAACAATTATCTAGAATACGAGATAATAATGGACAGGACAACTACGTGAGTTTCTCTTGAATGTTGTCGTTTAAATTTGTCTGATTCTGTGCCTTCAATATGTCACCACTGGATTTGTCAAATTAAGCTAATTGGTCCAATTAGATGTCCTCCACTTCCGTAACTAAGCAAGGTTCATAACTCTAAGCCGATCCGGAGTGGCCGACGCGCTGTGCTCGCCGCACAGATGGTCATGGGTTTGAGCCCCAGCCTGAACCTCCACCAATGTTTGTGGACATATCTACAAGAATGTGGATTGAAAAGGCTCAGCTGCCATGCTGATCTCTATATAGTCAGCAGGTGTTACACCAGAGGTGAATCTACAGATCACACAGGCAAGAAAGCACACAAAAAGGGATCCACCCTGGCTTTGAAATCCAGGGCAGACATCACCAGAAGACCAAAACAGGGTATCAGTGGCCCCACGAAAAGGGCTTATGTCCTCCAAAAATTTTTTCTTAAAAAAAGGTTCATAACTCTAGAAGACCAATGCGAAAGCGCTATCGGGAAAAAAGGTGAAACTTTTTCCACAGTCATTAACAACTGAACTGGACGGTGACGATCAGAGGAAAACTTACGTTACTTCTGAGTTTGACGTCACTTTCACGTTGACACACCTATCACTGGCTGCAAAAGTTACGTCATAACCTTTTTCGTGGTGTACATTTTATAGAAACTGCTAATTATATGCTAACTAACTAATTACGCTAAAAGGGAACAAAGAGAACGGAAAGAAAAAACATTCACATGTTATCACTGTCCTTCAGACAACATCTGGAATGCAGTGCTTGCCCTTTGTGCAAGCAAACACAACGAATATTGTGTACCTGGGAGGAAAAGGTACGTCAGATGTGAATCGCTTTCTCCCTCTCTCTCTCTACCTGGGATTCGAGTACTCAAAATACTTACTGATATTCTCCATGTATTTACTATCTACCTGAGTCAGATTTACCTGTGTCTACCTGTGTATTGTAGAAGATCAAAGGAGACCGCCTCGCGTGGATTTACTGATGGTTACTGTCGGTAACACGACACAGGTTTTCAGCCTTGAACCTTTCAATGACGTTCAGTTCAATAGCTCATTATCCTCAATTTAAATGAAGCTACAGTAGGACCTCTTTTGTAAGACCACCTCTTTTTCCAATGATTTTTGGGCGACAAGCGATTGAGTCCCGCCCAATAGAACGGTGCATGAAATGTAAATCAAAATGGTTTAACACTGCATTTTAGTTGTAAAAGGAAGTTGTCCGCCTAAAATAGGCTCCACTGTTATCACACGGCCAACAACTGCGTCAAAAATCTCACAGCCAAGAGTAGTGTCGACAACACAACCGCTTTACTACAGCAACAAAACGATCCAGGAAAAGTATAAACGACATTTGAAAAAGTTCGCCAAAGAACACAAATTGCAATTCAACAAGCGCCATTAAAACAGAACAGGAAGTGAGCGCGCAAAGCAACACAAAGCAGTGGCAGCATTCCAAAATCTATCTATTCCAAGATACTAGACATATCAACATCAAAGATTCAACACCATACAGTCGAACTAATGAACATTATGCCAAAGGGAGATTTGGAATATAAACGTCGCTACCACTGGTCCTGAGGATCTTGGTGCCCTGTCACACAGACCACCGCTCTGTTGACATGTCGGTCACAGAGCATTCAGGGCATCCATCAATGCCGCTAGTAACAAACGGACTTATTTCACATGTGCACCATTTTTGTATTAATTTTTTGGAGGACATTAGTCCTTATTCCTGAGGGCATTAATACCACTATTTGGGACTTCTGGCAGGGTAGATCCTCTCACTTTTGAGGGGATCCTCACCTGCATGTGGCTACCACACACAGCACTATGAATCAAGTGAAGATAAAATGTGTAGCTACCATACATGGTGCTGGGGAGTGTCTTCTGATTCAATAAATCACATGCATAGAGGTATCCACCATGTAGTACAAACGTACACGGTGGCTAGTACCGTGCAGAAAGTGTAGCTACCACATGAGCCACCTAAGTGACTTGTCACTCCTTGGTATTTTTCAAGCGACAGGCGAACCAGTGACCATTCTTTTTCTTACCTCATTCCAGATGAACTACCATCTCAGGTTTTCCCAGGTGACCTCTCACCACAGGGCTTCTACTTATTGTCCTATTACCACAACAACTTACCAAGTAATGCTTGTCCTATTACCTTACCTTCAAATTCCTTCATTATTTTGAGGTGGTTGTCTCTCAATTTGAGATAAGGTCTTTTCTTTGTCTTCATTTCGAAACTTTCGATAATTAAATTGTTTTCGTTTGATTGTTTTTCTTTTGTTTTTCGTTAAATTTGGCGTTTTCTTACCATACTTTCTTCAGTCCATCGTGTAACAACCATCTGATACACTGTACTACTTGATGACCTAATTTTCAATGATTAGGCATTGATCATGGCTTTTTTATCATTCAAATACGAAAATCAACATGTTACGTAGATTACAGAGTAACTTTGTACTGTGTACTTGAACATTGTATAAAGTATCCGTTGCCTGAAAAGTTGTCAATTAGCTTTTCACTTATTAGCACTTTCAACATTTTCAACGGCTCCTCCATTAAAGAATGGAAAAAAAATCTTTAGTCAGACGGTGAGACACTTGTATCTCACGTAATTTTGAGCCAGAATGGTTCCAAATGTGTAAAAAATTAGCGCGTTTGTAAAATGCGTAAAACACGTTTTATACATCCTTAATTTAACAAGTCTTTCCTTGCCTCGTGCTTTCCAATGAGCACGTGTACTTTGTTGGAAAGAAATCCCACAAAACAAACTTGTGCGTTTCTAACTTTTCAAGTACTTCTTATTTCAATTCCAGATGGTTTAGATACAGATGCTCTTACAGATGAGAGACTCATCTGAGCCCCCGTCTGGCTCTCTGCATGGTTCGAAAGTTTCTGCAGTCAGAAGGTTTGGAGCAGGAGTAACACTGCAGTTCAGGCAAAAGCAGGAGGGAAGGGCTGCCCGCAATAACAGCTGATGGAGTTAGACTCCCTTCTGCAGGAGGGCCGGGGAAGGGGTGGATTTTTGGCTAGAATATTCCATGAAACGCAATTGAGCACGAGTGCACAGCCATTGTTGTGAGAACGCCAGCTTACTTTTTTGGTGGCTCGTTAGAGTCACCTTTGGTCATTTTGCCCCAAAGTTTTTCTACAATTACCTTCGCTCACCTTCGCCCTTAACGAGCCACCGTAAAACTTTCACCACCTGATATTTTCCCCATTTGTTTCTTTCCCTTTATCAGTTCACAAAATTAGGACAAATAAAACAGGCAATTCCCACAGTGTCTGGTGTATCGAAAAGCCATTTTAGTAAACAAATGAAATAAGCACACCGTCACCGAAGCCACTATTTTATCTGGCAATCTAAATGAATTTAGGTACTGATCTCCGAACACATAGCTCTTCACAGAATAAAGCAACATCTCTAGTTTGTTGTAATTTCTTAATTCCCCAATCAACCCACAATCTTATTTCCATGAGTGACAGCAACCACCTTAATCTCCCAAATGGAAACAACCCAAATGTCGATTTGAGGAAATGAGATGCGAGATCCCCTTGCTTTCTTCTTTCTATTTAGGTTGAGGTGAGATCTGGATGAGGAGTGAATTCCAGATGAATTCCAGAACAACAGCTACAAACAGTATCAGCAACTGATGTCTGTCAACAAAACACCTGAAAAACAAGAGGCATACCGCCCGCTGCATAGCCGACCTATCAAAAGATTTCT
>JBCAUG010665222.1:0-13779 GCA_038406175.1 Haplosyllis leylae | reverse complement strand
GTCAAAATTGACATAAATATGTGTGAACCTCATTGTGTCAATTTCTTTTTTTTGTGAACCTCCTCCATAGTCCAGGTATTTGATTATTTGACATTTGACATCTTTTTGACAATTTGACATTTTGACACATTTAACTTAAACTTAAACCACCTCAGCCCATCACAGGGCTATTTTATTTGTTCAAAATATGAACAGAAGGGGATGTCAGAGACTGACACAAGTCTACCTAAGACTGCAAGGTCAAGGCCATTGCCCTGGCCAATATATAGCATGCCCCTAGCAGACAGCGGGCACTTCAGTAAATCTTCCTGGACAGTAGGCCAGCTGGTCACTCCATGGCTCTTGCTTGGTTTGCTTGCCTTGACTTTCTGGGCCATTTGAAGAACTTTTCTGAATTACACCTATTGTGCAACATCAATGGGGACCCAAATAACACTCTTGAGCAAAATTGAACTTTTAAAACTCACTTCATAATAGGACAAAAGGTTAGACCAAGCAAAGTGAAAAGATTAGGTCTCCAGGCCTTAAAATGCTTTAAATCAGTTTAAAAACTTTTCGCACGTAGTTCTATTCATCCAAGGAGGCAATTAATTTTGATAATTTCACTGGGGAGCTCCATTGTTCTCTACAGGGAAATTCTCCAAAAGTGACACCTGCCAAGAAAAGTGGCATATGTGCACTTTACCCATGTGCACTGAAATCTGATGAAATTTGAATATTTGAACACACATAACTCTGCCAAAAATTATCCTACTGCAATATCCCTCAGTACATTGTTAGAATAGCATCTTGACTACACACTTGTGAAGTTTTAGAGAGATATTCTAATTATAAATGTGTTTTTCGTGACCTCAAAGTTGGTCCAAAATGCAAAATTTCAACTGTACTGAAAGAGCTCCAAACTTCAAATGGTACATGACCTTTAATTACCCACTAAAATCATCTAATTTACACAATCCTTTGAACATAGTTCACTAGCAATAACTTGCCCCTATCAATAGAAATTCCAACAATTAGATTGCACCTCATTTCTTTTGAAAACAATGTTAGGCCAAACCAACTTCTTTCAATAGTTTCTATAACTCTTGGGGAAAAGTTTTTAAATCAGTTAATAACCAAGGCCTTAGTTGTTTCACAAAATTTTAATCCCTTCTCAACCTACGGTCTCGAAGGTATTAATTTTGTGAAACAACAAGGCCTAATACTGATAACCATGCCCAAATGGACCCACAGAATTAATGTTGTTCGAGACTGAAGTGATGAATCCACTCGGGCTAGGGTTATTCACAACGACCAAGGTTTGGTGTGTCGGCAAAGACTATTCTCCATCCATGTGAGATGTTTTTATAATATTTTGATTGCGGAAGTGTTTCCACAACTTTTCCTTCTCTTTTGTGATGCATTATTTTTCATAAAAATTCCAACACCTTTGAAATGCGTCAACACCTGATCACCTCAAATGATCAGTTAAACCAAATTGTAATGGGTGAACATAATACACAGGAGTGACCTGAGGCCATGCATGACTCAAGGTCAAGTTGTAATGTATATTTGATATTCGAATTTTCTGCTTCAGTTCATTTAATCTGAAGAAATTTGGTTCAGAATTGATGTCGGGTCGCTTCGCATTGGAGTAGTGGATAAGAGATATGTTA
Source organism: Haplosyllis leylae (assembly GCA_038406175.1). Classification (NCBI taxonomy): domain Eukaryota; kingdom Metazoa; phylum Annelida; class Polychaeta; order Phyllodocida; family Syllidae; genus Haplosyllis; species Haplosyllis leylae. Next base: position 12,124 of record JBCAUG010665222.1, on the reverse strand, counting down.
ATGATATGAGAACGATTTACAAAGTTTAATTCTGTTCAATATACGGGGTTTGTAATGATAATGGCGAACCATACACTTTTCATGTTGGTCTCTGAATGAAGCTATTAACGTGATGTCCTCTGAAAGTCTGTTTGCCCTGCGCAACGTTTAAATTTGTGCGATAAGTTTCAGTACTGCTTTTTGTAAATCTCTTATGAGTTTGGAAAAGGCTCAAATTTACAGCAATATATTAACTCCCTTCAAAACACCAATTTAAAATTGAAAATAAATTATTATATTGCTTTCAGTCACAAATTAAAAAAAAGTTGGCCAAAAATACTAAGTGTCGGAGCCAAATTAGTTCTATGTGTCAATTTAGTCGTCGGAGGACGCAAATACCTCTTCAGGTACATAATAATGGTTTTCACACAATCCTATCAGGTATTCTTGTGAAGACTTTTCTGGGTTTAGTTCCCCGGTGACTAGCATTCATGACTATTCTAAAAGTATTGTAGTACTAGTTGTCACGAGCTGAGCTTGAGGAGGCAGGTCCAAATAGTCATAAAAATACCCCAGAATGTGGAAATTGAGTTCCACAGTGCACCCAGGGCATTTAGTTGTCCACCCTCTCAAGAATCACTCGTGATGGTTATTTCCAGCCAATTAGGCTTGAGTTGTCACATGTAAATGACGTGAAGTCTAGACAGAGTGGTGTTATGTGTGAGTGAGCCAATCAATACCCAGAGCAATGACATCATGTCTGGACTGAGTACTGCACTCATGTGCATATTCATACCCCCTCAACCCCACAAATGTGTCAGCAATGGCCTAAACTGCTTGGAAATACTAACAGGGCTTAGCTAAAATTACATTCTACCTGGAGGAGAGCCAAAAGGTGATTTCCAACTCCTTTCCTTAGTGGGAACTATTTTGTGTGATGTAAGAATATGATGGTGCACCTCCCTGTCTATAAAAGGCCTGAGCATCCATTGGGCCTCAGGAAAGACAGGCTGGACACCAGACTATTCACATCAACCCCATGCACTAAGGACTTCTCAGGTATATGAGGAGATGGATCCCATGGCCTGGAATGGCTGGAAATGCCAAGATTCACACAATCTGGCCATTCCCAGTCCTCTCCTCCGCTGGCCATACTTGCACCTCCTCACCCTTTAATTTATAATGTAAATCAACTTCTAACTTGTACAATAAAGATTCTGCAGTAAAAGTGATGATTGTAACTGTAACACCTAATTTATTGTAATTGCGGGGTTTTTAGGCTTTAGTGCTAGACTTGTCCACTATGACTGAATATGTGCTAAATAGTCAATAAAGTGTTCAAGTATGAAGTCTGGTGTTTTTCCTCCTGCTCTGAACCCCTCCAGCTGGGGAGGTGAATTCTAACCTGTTTTGCCCAAACTGTGGCCCAGTGCATGAAATAACACCCATGAACAATAATAATAATAATAATAATAATTTATTTACTCTCATATGTGTACAGTTGAAGTTTCGAACAATATAAACAGTAAAGTTTAAACTATTATCGTGTAAATTACTTATTTGATATGAGAGAAGGTTTCACCTTAGACCAGTTCTGGTCGTATACTGTAGTATTCGGTGTCCTGCGATACTTAATTATAAAACAGTAAGAATTAGTTCTAATAAAACATCAATTCCACCTGATAATAAAGTTTAACATATATACAAGAGAGTTTTGTGTCACTTCCCATTGATATATGTAACTTTTTCAGAGATGTCAGGTTTGAGCCTAAAATCACTTTTAAACTTGTTCTGATGAGTTATTTTACTTTACTTCTTCATGAACTACAATGTTTACATGTAATTACTTACAGTATTTAAAAATAAAATGATTTCTACGTACTGTAGACAACTTGTTACTTATATTATACACTGTATGTTTCTTTGTCGTTTATATAAGTTCAACATAAAAAACTTTTTAGATAACATGAACCTTACCATTGTTACGAACTAGCACATTTATGCCTACAACACAATATAATCAATCCGTTTTGTACCTTTCACAATAGTGTCATTTATACCTATCACAATTGCCCTAATTAATTACTGTGGCTATGATCGTTTATACCCATCACAGCCAAGTAGCCGACTCGTACATGTTTGGAATGTTTGTACCTTACATAACACATCAAAGACTAAATTCATGCATTACAATGTTTATACTTATCACAACAATTTTTTTAAACCCAAAAGGTTAGAAAAGATCTGTTTATGCCTGGAACAAACCACGTTTAACCATCAACATATCCTAGTACTGTTTTGCCTTTCAGCAACCATGTGTAACTGTATAAAATATTCTGTGTTTGTACCTAAAATAACATCGAACTTAGACACAATTGTGTTTATGTCGCAACAATTGGGTATGGTGTTTAAAGGATTCACCACATTTCTTGCATTTGTATCTCTCAGCCGCTGAATGAGTGTATTGATGGGCTTTCAAATAACGCTTATCATATGTAGTATAGTTACATTCATAACACTCATGTACGATACCACTGTGCGTTTTGATGTGTTTTGTCAAATCGCTCTTAGCAAAATACCACTTCCCACAAATTTTACCATTAGATAAGGCTTTGTTACACATGTGACCAGGGTGATGCAAGTGTTTGAGTCAGTGATTTTTTAAATCACTGTCAAATGGAAACACTTCTCCACAAGTACGACATGGATGATTCTTTTCAAGATGACTATACTTGTGTCATCTGTAAGTGCTTGGATTATTAAATTGTTTGTTGCAAATAGCACATTGCAAATATGGATGAGACTTCCTGTAGTGGGAATTAATCCCAGCCAGAGTTTTCTCCTTTTAGTCACAGTTCTTGTAAGGACAAGAGAAGTTACGGTTTTTCTTATGTTTCTTAAGTTCAAATGACTTTGTCACTAGTCCTGGTACCTTCTCATGTTTTACTGGATTAGAGTCATCACTCGGTGGTAGCATACGGGCATGGGGTCCATGCGGTTTGGGCTTTCTTTTGTGATGACTTTTCACTACGATGCTAGGGGTTATTCCAGTACTCACTGTGCGGGTGCTGGATGGGTCGGCTTTTGGATCACTGCTGTCGGCATCTATGGCTACTGACGATTGATCATGCACATTTTTGGCAGGAGTAACTGATCCCTGAGGAATATCCTCTGTCTCTTCTGTGGAGGTATCAATCGTACTACTGTTCTGTGTTGATGGAACTGACTTCCTTAATGCTAATCCAGTTTTTTGGCGATTTTCGGTTATTTTCTTTTGTGTGTCCAACCTACTATGGGAGGGCTCTTTCAAACCACTGGGTTCACTTTTTTTAGGCTTTTTCCTTTCACAATAGTCACTATCACTGGTGTCTGTATTATCTCTATATGTAACCAGTTTGCCTTTACTTCGTTCACTAAATCTTGAACTGTTCGATGGTTTTGGCTTACGTTCCCTCATGTTGTATTTACCTTTTTCAGTATTGTTTAATACTGGCTCATCGCTACTGGATACTTCTGATAGACTAGAGTATGGATCAATGTCACTCCACCTGGGTGGAGGTTGTGATAAAGCATAAACTTGTCCGGCTGTTAAGTTAGTCAACGGTACTGACCATTTTTTCTTTTGAGCATCCTTGACCCACATAGCCATCATGTCTTGTGCCGGATTTTTCACAAAAAACAGATCACTAATTTCAGTGTCCGTATTCTTTGCTGTAGTTGCTGGTTTATCCGGTATTGCGGTGTTAACTTCCATTGGGTTTGTGGCCCAGTATGTAGGAAGTTTGACTTCAACATTCAGGCCTGTGCTTTTCAGCTGATAACTACGAGTTTTGGCAGTGTTTATACCTGTAACTGCATCATCAGTGCCTTGGTTTATACCTGGCACAGTAGAGTTTAGACTATTTGATACACTGTCTGTTTCCTCGTTTGTACCTGTCACAGTACTTCGTGCTGCTGAGTCATTACTTCTAGTGTCAATAGTGGTACTGTTTATACCTGTAGTACTATCATTCTGTCGAGTGTTTATGCCTTGAGCATCTCCCGCTGTGGTTGAGTTTCCATGCGAGATGTCCATGGAGGTTGGTGGGTTCTGATTGTTTATACACTTTGCACATCCTCAGACATAGCCTTGTTTGGGCCTTGCACACTGTCCATTGTGATTGGCATGTTCTGAGAGTTTATACCTATCACCGGAATGTTCATTTCATTCACAGCAAGCTTGTTTCAGCCTAACATTACACATGGTTTAGGATATGATGTTATGTTCACACTATTGTCTGTTGGTGATTTTGATAGTTGTGACAAGCTCTTAGATACTAGCTGATCTACTACTGATTTTGCTAGCATATATAACCGGGGTATCATTGTAAGCTTATGCTGACATAAAGATGAAAGTGAACTCACCACCTCTGATTCTTTATCTTGGATTTCTGTTCCACTCAACTGTTCATAAGAATCGGATGCTCCGACGGTGCTAATGTCATCATTATCCTCACGTCCAATGTTTATACCCAAAGTGTTGCTAGACGCTCGTAAGTCAACTGGTGTATCCTGCATTGTTCCATCGTTCTCCATTATTGGGTATGTCGGTTGAGCTGTAACCATATTTTTGTTGGTTGTCTGAAATGGTTTTTGTCGTAACTCACCAAACAAGTTTTCACCAATGAGAACTAGATGTATGTGGCATATGTCAAATAACCTATCACCATCAATCGGAAGATCTGTGCCAACTGTCGACCAACATCTATTCTTACAGTAGATTACAACATGTCTCTGGAATGTTCTTGTGAGTGCATACAACATTAGCTCGTCTGCAAAAGTATCTTCGCATTCCATAAATTCAATCCACTGATCCATTGGTCTTATGTTATTCATGTTTGAATTATTTAATTTAAAGCATGACACTATGACTGTAACTATAATCCGAGATTAAACTGAGAAGTTCCCTCGCAATGCTGCTTTCCACCATTTTTGTTGTTTCATGGTTTAGACTGGTATGGACTGGTTCTGACTGGTACAATTTCTATAGCAGCTGATTTGCATGATGACGCTTCTTGTTGCAAGGCAGGCTGTACCTTTAAAGGTTTTAGTTACATATACTAGTTCAATTATATAACTGTCCTCATGTTTAGACCTTTCACAGTAATATTCACTGTCTATTACATTTCTATTACATTGTTTACACCTTTCACGTTTCACAATATCTCACGTTTATGCCCTTCACATTTATGCATGGGAGCTAGAGCATTTTCAGGTTTATACCTTTCACGTTCCATATATACAATTGCTCATAGGTTTATACCTTACATGTCGGTCACATCACATAATGCATTGATGTTTATACCCCTCACATTTGTACATGGTAGCTTTAGTATTGTCATGTTTATACCTTTCACGTTTCATGCGTACAATTGTTCATAGGTTTACGCCTTACATGTCAGTCACATCACATAATGTATTGACCATTTATATGGATGTTTATACCCAAAATGGAACGGAATTATATCTGCTCAGAGGATAGTTTGTCTTTTATTCGTTTTACGAATAAATAATAATTTGTGAGGGATTTAAGCTCATTTGCTAGCCCTCCAAATTCAACTATGCCCTGATAGAATATACTATCACTATATTGCTTATGCAATGTTCTTGGTATGTTAGGGATACTTTTATTTCTGGTATTGTAGCCATGTTTTTTTGTCAAACTGTTTCCAGTTGCATTAGTTGTTGCACATCTTAACAATTCTGTTGGTAGTTCGTGGTTCGTAACTTTCCAGCCAAATTTCAAATTTTCTAATTTGATCATATTAAATACTGATAATATTTTGTCATCTTTTTTTATATTAATGTAACGAAGACATTTTTTCTGTGATTTCAATATTTTTTTGATTAGAGATTTAGATGCCATATTTCCCCACATACCAAGACCATACGCAATGTGACTATAAATATGGGCATAATATAGCAATTTCTTTGCATGACTGATTAGGTAATTTTTACTACTGGACAATAAATAAGCATTTCTTTTTAATTTGAGTGATAAATTTTCACAATGCTGTACCCAATTTAGTTTTTTATCAATGTAAACACCCAGGAATTTTGTATTGTCTTTAAATTGTAGACTTTCATTTTCTATATTGGTATGAGAAGGTACAGTCATCTGTCTGTTTTTCCCCTTAAAGAAGATACAGACACTTTTTTTGATGTTGAGCATTAATTTGTTGGCTTTAAACCAGTCATGCAGTATTTCAAGATCATGCTCAATAGTCCATCTGAGGTAAGATGGATTTTCATGGCTATTGTAAATAGTTGTATCGTCAGCAAAGAGGATGCAACTACTAAATTCTAAGTGTAGATATAGATCGTTACAGAAGATAACAAAAATTAATGGCCCTAGGCACAAGCCCTGCAGTGCGCCGAATGTTACATCTTTTGAGGATGAATATTCGTTTATGCCTGAAACATTACATTTTGCCTTCATTTTTTGATTCTCTAAATAACTCCGAAACCAGGATAATGCAACTCCTCGTATGCCATATAATTCCAATTTTTTCAAAAATATAGTGTGGTCTAGTGTATCAAATGCTTTTGATAAGTCTAAAAATACAGCTATGCCATGCTTATTAAGCTCTTTGCCTTTGAGTGCATTTCCAACTAATTCAGTGATGGCATGTTCACATGAGTGTTTAGACCTAAAACCATATTGACTTTTGTAGATTTGGTCGTTTTCGTTTAGAAATGAGTAAACTCTTTTGTACACCACTTTTTCAAGTATTTTAGAGATAGTCAGTAAAAGCGAGATAGGTCTATAGTTTGACACTAAATGTGGACTGTCTGTCTTATACAGTGGGATCACATCTGCATATTTCATAGAATCAGGAAACTGTCCAGTTTCTAATGAAATATTGATCAGAATATTTAACGGTGATAAAAGTACATCCAATAAATCCTTTAATAGTAAATTGGATATACCATCATAACCGCTACTTTTTTATTCTTAAATTGTCTAATAATATTTGATATCTCAGACTGAGTACATGGTATTAAGAATAGACTTTTCGGGTTTCTTGTAATTTTTTTTAGATATTCATTTACATTTGTGTTGTGGGGGGGGGGTATTACTAGCAAGATCTTTCCCAATACTGGAGAAGTAATCCCCGAATTTCTCACATATAACCTTTGAGTCGAATTTCTTAACACCATCAATGGTTATATACGAGATGCTACTACTTTTATCAGTGTGTTTTCCAGTTATACTGTTTATAATGTGCCATAGTTTTTTTGTGTGCTGTTTAAACCTAACACACTGATTCGAATAATATTCAATTTTACACTTTCATTTGATTTTCTTAAGAACTGTACAATACTGTTTATACCTATCATATGCCAAATCCTCCCACATTCTTAGAGCTTCTTTATAAAGTTTTAGCTGCTTATTTGAACTATGCAATATTCCTTTTGTTAACCATGGTTCCTTTATAATTTTCTTTGAAGTGATTTTAATAGTTTTTTCTTCAGTATATTTATTTATCGTTTTTTGCAGAATCTCATGGAAGCAGTTGATTTTGGCATTGATGTCAGGTAATGAATTTAAATAGCTTGTCCAGTCTAAGTTCAATTCATTCTTCATTTCTGGCAGTGAAGTAGGATTAATAAATTTCTTTTTAAATCTTACACAATCCTTTTTACACCTGATAACATCATTCCAGGTCATTAGGCAAGGTAGATGATCACTAATGTCTGACAATGCTATACCTCTTTGACAGTTACTAAAAATATGCTTGGTAACAATTAGATTGTCGATTAGAGTAGCAGTCAATTTTGTAATTCTAGTAGGTCTTGTGATCACTGGGATCATGTCGTTACCCAGAATATTTTCTAAAAACAATTGAGTAGGTTTATGGCTGGTGCTCTTTAGAAAATCCATATTGTGATCTAGACCAAGTACTACATTTGATTTTTTCTTATGTAGTTTTTTGATTAATTTTTCAAAGTCATTATTAAAACTGGTTTCGTTGGTGTTGGGAAGTCGATAAAGGCTTCCCACTAGCATAGTTACATTGCAAGTTTTCAATTCAACTATGCAGCATTCTAAATGATGAGATGTATCTGAGTATTCATCTAACATTCTACATGAGAATTCGGTGTTTACAAGAACAGAAACACCTCCTCCCTTTTTACCTTGCCTGCTCAGTCCAAAGTGTTTGTAGCCAGGCAGGTTTATTTTGTCCATTGTAGAGCTTGTCAGCCAAGTTTCTTGAATTAAAACTATATCTGTTTTATTAGCACCATTAATGGTGTTCAGCAACTTATATAGTTCATGTTGTTTATTCAATAGACCACGAATATTTAGTTGCAAAATGGTCAAATCACTTTTATTACTTTGCCATACGTTGTTGTCTGATAATTCGAAATAATCACAACAATCTTCGTCTTTATCTAAGTAAGGTGTGTCATGAAGAGAGTAACCAAGTGAGTCTACCAAATCTGTTTTGGGATGTAGACACATTTTGGGTTTAAACATGTATTCTGTCTGACACTACTCTCTATTATTATTAACAATAGGGTCAATTTTATATATACAAAGCAAGAAAAAGTAAAGTACACACCACCGTAATAATACGGACATACAGACTTATCATAGCCCATATGTAGTAACACGATCCGATAGGAGATAACAGTAGTTGTTATTATATTCGGTTACATGACAATATGTTACACTTTCATAGTATGGTTGGATAATCAAGATGTTTGTACCCAACACACACACTGTTGCGTACAATGTTGCTTTTCATTTAGGGGCGTTTATACCCTTCACATAACAATATGTTACAATTTTCACATTATGGTTGGATAATTCCTGCGTTCATACCTTTCATAACAGAGAATATATGTTGCATTACAAATCTAAAGGTTTGAACCTTTCACATTAATTTACAGTTCAGCCAGCACTATTAGACTTTGTACTGCTGTCCATCGGTTCCTCCTTGTTTGTACCTAAAATATCCTTAATGTACTTACGAACGTTCTCTAGAATTTCTCCTGGTATGCCTTGTGAATGCCAAAGTTTTCTGTCCAGACAGTTTTCCTCATACAAGGGCACTCCATTACCCTATAGTTTATCTCGGCAACATTCTACCAGGACAGCATCCTCTGTTCCTAGCAGTACATCTCTTAGAGCTTGATTCTGTAGAAATTTTGCTTTTATACCTTCTTCACATCTCAGTTTAGCTTCTTTAGCCCATTCATCTTGATTAAAGTTCTTGATGTTGCATGAGAATGTTTTACATTCCAAAGCTGTACCGCTGTTGAGTATCTTGTTGCCTGTGTCCATGTCTCTGCAAAATTTTGCTTTTTGGTACTGTATCATCTGTTCACTGCAGTGATACTTTATTCCGTCATAGCTAAATGGAGCAGGATAAAAATTACTGAGGGGATTCAGTTCTCCGAAGAAGCCCAATGCATTTCCACTTGTTTTGCTGGTGATGTTAAATGTGTTCAATTCTGTTGGTAATTTATGTAAGTTCTGTAAGTTGTAATTTTTGCCTTTCAAAACAAGCGTTGTTCCTTCCATTTTGCATTTCCCTTTATACTGTGACAGCTTCCTTGCGGCCTTTAGGATCGGTCTGAGTTTCTTTCTACAGGATTCGTCTTCAGCACTATATTCTTTGTCCACATAAACACCATCTTTAAGTAATTTCGTTCTCTCCAATAATTTATCCGCATCTGATTTACAAGCAAATGATACCCGAATAGGTCTGCTATGGAGTGAGTTATATTTGCCTAGGCGTTTTGTAGAGTTAATTGGTATGCGTCAGGCAATTTCTAACTTCTTCTCCTCACCTTCAACCGTAACAGTGTCTGCTATACTTCTTATAACAAGTTCCCTTCGAGTTGACTCCTGTTCCCAGTTGGACTCCTTGATTCCTCTAAGGATAATATTGCTCTCCATTAATTTATCTTCTAGCATTTTGACTCTTCGTTCTAATTTACTATTCTGTTGCTCCACTGCTTTCACTTGGCTGGAGAGGTTGTTATTCTTTTCTTGTAGCATTTTAACTTCTACTCTGGTATCTTCCCAGTCTTTCTGACTGGATATAAATGAGTTAATGCTTTGTTGAAGTGGATCTATCATGGCCTTCATGTTTGCTGTCATGTGTTTTTCCATCTTCAATAGGGCTTTGGTGAAGGCATCTGTGGATTTGGTTTCCTCCGTGTTGTTTTCATTGTTTTCATTGTTCTCAGTGTCTGGGACGTCATTATCTTCAGTCTGTTTGACTTGAGGTGTAGTTGGACTTGAAGCAGCTTTGATTCCCTGACTCATATTGAATTTCTTAGGTGTAGACTGTACTGATTGTTCACTATGTTTTCTTTTCCTGGAGTTTCCTGTAGATGCTTGGCTTCTCGGTAGTGAGTCCGATGAGTGCCTTTTGTGTTGTTTTTTCATACTACCCTGTTGTTTCCTTAGTTGTAGGGATCTTGGGATCCTATCCTTGCCTGTTGTATAATCTGGGCTGTCCACAAAACTAATATGCTGAGTTGATTGTTCGCATTGCTCATGTTGAGGGATGATCATGGTAACGTGTTACGTTTAAACCTATCACAATTGCTTGTTGCATAGCCATATTTATACCTTGCACTTCCTGTTTAAACTTTCAGCACTGATTTGTTTATGCCTACCACATCAAATAATGTAACCGTACAATTCACTCTTTGTGTTTATACTTATCACAAGACAGATATTATTAGTTCTTTACACTTACTGCATTATGTTTCCATCCAATGTAAAAAGTTTATGCCTATAATGTTACATCCTCTTCTATCAGTGTTTTGTCAATATCACTTATTGTCGTTCATCACCTTGTTTAAACTCTCTAATATCATATTGATTCACATTCAATTCATCTGTATTTTGCATGTATTGTTCTTACTGCCTTTATATTTATTTTTCACTCTGCTATTTTCACCATCGAATCAGATTTGTCTTGTTTTTAAGACATTTTCATTAGCTATGATCGCTTCGTGTGTTTGCCATCTTAAAGCTTGAGACATAAAACTGCTGTCACCCCCCTGCAGATGGAATCTACATGCTCTGATTGCTAACCCCTCTGAGGAAGTGAACTGGACTGAAGGGAATACAAAGTGATAAAAGATCCAGAATAGTGAAATAGTTAATATAGGTGACATAGTTAATACTGCCAGGTCAATAACACACACTTTGTTTTGCTAGTTCTGGCATCTGTTTTTCACCTGACACTTGGAGTGGAAAAGATATTAGTTATTTATTCTTTGACTCTCTTTCTCCAGAATTTGGCACAGTTCTTCGTGGACTCCAGCTATCAGGTGATTGATAGCATTTTGCTGCTCTTTTAAAAAGGTTCTTTGTAAGTAGAAAAAAATTATGCGCAGAGACATTTTAAAGCAGTTATTAATTTATAAAACGAAACAGCACAGGAAAGTGAAAATGTCAAAAAATGTATCAAATGGACGCAATATCTTGTGAAATAATTAAATTATATATACCATAATTTATCCTAGTGCTATTAGTGTTATTGGAAAACAGAAAAATTCCACTATTGTCAAAAGAAACTGAGTGTAAAACACAAAAGTCCCTGTCTCTGTTATGTTATTGGTGGCTCGTAGAGTCACCTCATTGTTTACCTCGAGGGATTCATAACATCCTGTCTGTGGGGGTGGATCGGGTCTTAACACCGAAGCTTTTGGCAGTTTTATGATAAGTAGGCCTACTTTAAGCTGCCTTCATTGGTTGGAAATTGTTTACACAGAGTGCTGCCATGACATCATTTTGGATGTCATTTAGATCTAACAACGTCACGAACAAAGTTCATGACGTCATTTTTATCTCTGTGGTTCGGAATTTCGGGGCAAAGCTTGAAAACAAACAGTTTTACGACTTCCCAAAGTCGCAAAAGATTGGCCGTGTAAATCCTGTAATATTACATTCTCTCTATTAAGTGATGTTCTCAAGCTTAGCTGTACAGATTCTGTCTGATGGTTTTGGCTATCTGGGTACTGTCTGATGCTCTTGGCTAGCCAGGTACTGTCTGACGCTCTTGGCTATCCGGGTACTGTCTGATGCTCTTGGCTATCTGGGTACTGTCTGATGCTCTTGGCTGTCAAAAGTTTA
>JBCAUG010665111.1:0-13779 GCA_038406175.1 Haplosyllis leylae | reverse complement strand
ATGTTACTACTAACATAAATTTAAAACCTGAGAAGCCATTCGGCATGTATTTGATGTCCGCCGATAAATTTTCCATTGGATTATAATCCGTAGGAATTCTACCATATATTGGCCTGTTCTTTAAGGATTTTGCTTTCGATTTTAAGCATGTATGGCATGCTTCTATGAAGCGCTTAAGTTTATTTAGCATATTATGCATGAAGAACTTTGTTTTCATAGTCGTGAATGTTTTCCACGCGCCTTGATGTCCAGCTAGTAATGAAGTATGATACATATTAAATATGTTTGGCTCATATGCTTCTGGTATTACTAGGAGTAACTTGTTTTCCTCAGGCGGTGCTTTCTTTTGGCTATCAATTCTGAATAGTAAACTATTGATTGATACATAGTTGAGAGCTTCTGCTCGAATGCATTTTTGTGCTTGTGCTTTTGATGGTAATTTTCCCTCTATAATATACATGTATATGTCTTTAAATCTAGGGGATCTTCTGTATTCACGAACCATTTCTTGTGCATCTATTGGCAAGTTCAATTGGTGCAATACTTTCGTTTGAATATTTTTGATTACCATATCAATTTCTGATTGCTTTGGTATGTGTCTGCGCAAGATAGAGAGTGATGTATTTGCCGGTAGTATTTGTTTGCTCACTTGTAGCATATCTTTGTCGACAGGCCTAATGGTGTTTACAAGAGTGGTATCGTTTACCGCATTAGTGGTTTTATGAGGTGCTAATTGCTGTTCTACTGATTGGTGTTGAATGTTCCCATATTGCACGAGTGATAATTCTTGATCTTTTCGTGACTTATTGGGCCCTTTTTCAGTGATCTCATCATATAATCGTCGCAGTTTTGCAACATTACTGTCACTATTGTCTGAGAATGCGGGAATTTTCTTGTTTATGACCCTTTGTGCGGGTTTTCTCTTGACAGCTTTATCTTCTGGTGCTTTACGAGGGCGTCCCCTGGGCCTTTTAACTGCGTTTGATTTCGCGGCATGTTTATACAAATTATTTGCGCAATGCTGGTAATGGTGCTGTATGTGCTTGTCTGATAGGTGCAATAAAAAGTTTAATGGTATCACGTCGTCTATGTTCTTGGAATCTTGCTGATTATGTAACCGAGACAAAGCGTCACTCGTGAACATTTGTTTGCCTATTTGGTATTTTAAATCTATTGCGTAGTCTCTTAGTTTCAAGAGTAATGTGGTTAGGCGATTTGTTGGTGGTTCTGTTTTACCTTTCTTCATATGTTCAATCGCTTTGTGATCCACAAGAACCTCGAAATATCGATGCTTTAGTAATTGTGAAAACCCGTGAATGTTGACTATCAGACCAATCAATTCCAATTCTGTTACGCCATAGTTTTGCACTGCTTGTGGTAATCTTTTGGAATGATAACCAATTAGTACCCATTCTCCTTCCTGCTTTTGGTACAGAGTGCCGCCCACACCCTCGCGGGAGGTGTCACTTTCGAGCCTAAATAAGCCGTCGCTTGTAGGCATTCGTAACACGGGCGGTTGGATTAGCAATTTCTTAATTTTTTCGAATGCTTTCTGTGCTTCAGGTGTCCACTGAAATTTCTTTTTCTTTTTCTGTAGATCGTATATTGGAATTAATGCAACTCTCAGATCTTTCAGGAATGTGGATAGGAAGTTAACCATTCCACAGAAAGCACGACACTGCTTCAGAGTTTTGGGCGGTGACAGATTCTGTATTGCTTCGCATTTATCTTTCATTGGTGTGTAACATGCTTTTCCCTCTTTAATCATGAATTTGAGACCCATATAAATTAGTTGATCTCTGAAAAATTGGCATTTGTGTGGTGAAATTTTCAAGCCAAATTTAATGAGGACTTTAAACATGTTAATTAAGTGCTCAAAATGCTCTGAGACTGTAGAGAACAACATTGCATCGTCCATAATGATTTTGTACTTATCCCTGTCAGTAATTAGGTCGTCGTTAAAGCACTGATCGACAAATTGCTGCCAAATTTGTGGACTCACGCTCATTCCCATGCCCATGCGTAAATAGTGATATGTAGGGCTACCATAAAAGGGAGTAATGCCACAATACTGTTGTGAAGACTCTGCAAGTCTTAGGGTGTGAAAGGCATCCCTCAGATCAATTGTGCTCATGACTTCACACATTGCACTGCCTATGGATTCTATACAATCTCTTACTAGTGGGAATGCATGATTTATCCTTACTAACCTGTCATTAAGAACTCTAAAGTCTGTGCATACTCTGAATAAATTCTGTTGTTTGCGTTTAACCAATAATACTGGTGAGCTATAACCGGTTAATCCTTTCTTGATAATACCTAAGTGCTCTAACCTTTTCATCTCTCTATCTATGACCTTTTTATGTTCTTCCCGTATTGCGTATGGTCTAACAAAGAATGGAGTATCATCTCTTAATTTCAGATGAACTTCAAAGTATGGGCATGTACCAATTTCGTCTCTTAGACTGAATGCTTGTTTGTATCCTTCTAGTAGAGTTAGAAACTCTTCTTTCTGCATTTCATTGAGTATGGATTCTTCTAAATTAATTTTCATTTTCAATATTTCCCTATCATTCATTTCTCGTCTTGGATCGTCCTTATCCATCCAAGGAAATTTATCATCTTTATCTGTTTTGTTCGTGTCACTCACATCTTGTATTTCTGTCTTTTCTAATCGTGGGGCTTCTTTGTAATTAAATTGCTTTTCATTAGCCAAGGGTTCTGCGTTTAATGTCTTTGAAACTACTTCATGTTTGTCTAGCAGAATATTTTGTACATGATTTCGTATATCTGTATCGTTTGTTTGTGGCAATGCTTGACCCTTTGATCTTACATCAAAGTATGCCACAGTATCTCTCGGTGTGATAAGTATATCATTTTCTGTTTCGTTTAGTATTTTTATATTCACTTTGTTATTTACGAATTCAATTGGTGTGGGTATGTATGGCATGTTTCCATTTGTTAAATTCTTGACATATATAATGCCTTTGCCATTAAAGTCTTTTCTTATCTGATACGAACTGTCATCAAAATCTAAGTGCAGTTGTATTTCCCTTGCTTCTTTTGGCGGGATAGTCTCTTTGTTTACTGTTAACATAGGAATGCTAATCTGACATATATATACTACACTGTTCGTATAATCTTGCCATGCTAGTAATTCTTGTAGAGTATTTTTGCCTAGCAATATTCCGCACTCTGCTGTTGTGTCACAGACTAACAACTGTATTTGTAGAGAAATACCATTAATAATTATTGGTGTTTCTAGCCAGAAGTGGCATTTTATAGTACCATTCCCTGTATTGATACGCATATCTTGGGAGAGTGGTACCTTCGGTAAAGTGTGGAGTTCATCATGTTGATTATAGAAATGGGTGGCCATCAATGAAAATGTGGCTCCATTATCTATTATTCCTTTTATTGGATATTTTCCCATCACCAATGCTTCTACTTCGTTATCATCATGATATACTATTCTTTGGTAGCTTCCTCTCTGTGTTTTAACTGTATTTCCCTTGGGCCCCGTAAGATACATTGATCTTATTGTTTGATCTTCATCATTTATCTTATGTGCATAGCAATATGTTTCTTCTTCTACAATATTATTGACGTCAGCTTTTTCTTCATTGATCAATTCTTGTAATTGTAATTTGTCTGATGCGTTTTCTATTTTCATATTTGAGTCTTGCTCTGTATATATATCCTGATATACCGGTATATTTGTACTTTGGTGTCTATAATAATGGTAGATTAGTGGCTCCGCAGAGGCCCTACCAGACACAACTTCGGATTTTTCTTTTAAGTTTGCATCTAAGTAACACGTGTGTGAGTTTTGATAAAATTCTTTTTGACTATTGTCTAGTTCATATATTTCATTCATTGTTTCATCATTTAGATCAAATGGATCGTGAGTGACGTATTCATCAGATTCTTGTATGCATGCATTTGATTTTGTATCTGTATTGACATGAGTATAACATTTATGGTTGCAACCAGTTTCATTACTCAATTCTATCATGAAGTTATAAGTTTCTAATGGGTCTTCATAGATACCATACTCAATTGAATTATGAAGCGGTGAATATAATTCTTGCTCATATTCTATAATGTCCGGATTTTCATTGCTTTCTTGCTCTGCAAAATGCTGATATATGAATATCATTTTGTCTACTCTATCTTGATCACCATTAATAGTATGATTGTAAAACTTTGCATTCTTTTTGATTTGTTCAATACGGTGTATCTCTTCAGCGCCTGGTAGATCATTGCTTGCAAATAAAAGAGGAGTCCCATCGGCGCTATGGGGCTCCTTTATGGTAAATTTTGCTGATCTCCAGTTATGCCCATTTTGGTACAAAGATCATGTATTTGTTGCTTTGCATAATAGCAATACTTTTCAATGTGCCCTGTTTTATGACAAATGCTACACATATGACCTTGTTCTTGTGTGCCTTGACGATCATGATTTTGCTGCTGGGGGTTTGGGGTGTGAGTGTAATGCTGGCCTTGGTAAGCTTGATTTTGACCATAATTTTGGTCTTGATAACCTTGGTTTTGGCCATAGTTTTGATCATAGTTGTAGTTCTGATTTTCGTTATAGTTGTAATAATCTTGAGTATTATTATAGTGTCCGCGTCCACCACGGCCGCGTCCACGTCCTCTCCCCCTGCCACGGCCTCTGCCTCTTCGGCCACCGTGACCTCTAGACCTTTGTCTACCTCTGTTTGGGGGATAATACTCTTGTTGATAATTTTGATTATTTGTACTATAATTATTATCGTTATAACCTCTGCCTCTAGATTGATTACCCCTGCCCCTCGGATTGTATCCTCTGTCACTTCTGGGAAATCTAGAAAATCTGGGGCGCCCTTGCCCCCGACCTCTAGGTTGATAACTGTCATTATAATACCTATCATCTTGTGATTCTTGTTCACTTGTTTGAGGTCTAACGGAAGTGACTTTTTGAGTATGATTACCCTTCGGTAGGGGTTTTGCAGTAATTTCTGCCTCTATTTGCAGCTGTTCTAAGTGCGCGAGTACAGAGGGCTGTGGAGTAGTTGTGGCTTGTGGTTTGTATATATCTACCAGCTGTCGACCTATTTGCACTGCAGCTACCAAAGTATCCGCGTTTATTAAGCCTGCTTCTATCTGTGGTGGCATGCTTTCTTTAAATTTCTGTAATATTTGGGTTTCATTCATTTTAAGCAGTTTTCCTAAAGATTTCACATCTTCGGAAAATTTGTTAATATCCTCTTTGGCGGGGTCATATGACAGCCTGTTCCATGAGGATATTTGTTGTTTATGAGTTCTTCCATGTTTATTAAATCTAGCCAGGAATTTTTCTTCTAATTGCTCTAGGTTTGCGGCTGTGTTGCCTGTTTGTTGAAACCATATCTGAGCTATATCTAACATAATGATTCCAAACATTTCTTTTTGTTCTTCAAACGTTGTTATTGTCCCTGCTTTACTGTGAAATTGACAATAATGTTTAAATTCTAACCATTTATCTGGGCCTTCTGAGGCATTTTGACCTGTAAAGGGTTTTGGTATTAAAAACATTTTGTCTGCAGGTTTTGCTTTTGCATTTCGCTGGTCATTTCTGGTCATTATGTCAGCTATTTGTACGAAGCTATCTTCAATTTTTCTACGCCTTTCCTCTTCTGCTTCTCTTTCTGCTAATTCCTCTTCAAATTCTCTTACTCTTGCAGCATAATCCCTATTAGATTCACCCGGGTTCCTAGGTACCCTGGGGTCATCATTGGGGGCGAATAGAGGTTGAGGGTTTGGTGGTCCAGTTACATAAACTTTATGGACCATTGGACTGCCGGCTAATGGTTTTGAAGGACCTGCCGGTGCTATAGGCGTTTTCTTTCCCTGACTGTTTTTGGATTTTGTATTACCTTGTTGGTTTTTGTCAGTACCTAATCTGGAATTGTACCTGATAATTGCGTTTTGAAATTTTTGTTTTAGCTTATCTATCTCTTGCTGATGATGATTAATTCTTTGTGCTGAGGCTTGTGATTTATCTGATCTACTCTTAATAGTCTGTAAAGCGTCAGTAAGTTCGAGTATCTGTTGTTCAATATTCGCTAATTGCGCTCTATCGATACTTGGTGTGTGGTTTTTCTTGTCATTTTGATTCTCTTTCAATTCTGTTATCATGTTGTCTTGTTGTTGTAGAAATTTGGCCCACTCCTCTTTTTGATTATCATGCCTTTGTCTGAAATCATCAGAAATTTGTTTATAAATTGCGTCGGTAACCTGTTGTTGGCTGTCAAACGTTTGTTTGATTTTTGCCATCGCTATCATAAGTACTTGTTCTGCCATTAGTGCTTTGTCATCACCTGTAATCCCCGGTGTCTGCGGTGGTTGACCTGGTGGTATTGTTGATTTTGGTGTGGCTGTCGCTTTTGGCTTTGCACCTGTATTAGTATCTAAAATAAATGGATTAGAATTGTTTGTTTTAACCGATGTTCTAGGAGGTTTCTGTGGTGCCTTTTCTTTCTGCAATTTATGAAAGTTAGGGTTATTTAATTTAGTTACATTTACATTGACAACGCTATCGTTATCTGTTTCCTCATCTGATGTAGTCTCATAATCAGCATCATCGTCCCCTTCGGTATATAAGGCATTTTCATCAGCAGTGTCATATTCCCCTGCATCCACTGATTCTACATCAGTAGGTGCTGCGTCAGCTAAAATCTCTTCTGCATACCTGCTAAGATAATCTAAATAGTTATGCAGCCCTGGGTAGTATTGTCCCTTTAATGAATGTATTAGTTGGGCTACAGTTGAATGAGGAGGTATAGGATGCTCAGATTCAATGAGTACCTGCAAAAAATTTGAGAAATATGGTGCACCCACAATATTGTCAGCTTCCTCTGGATATGTTGTCAGGTAATCTTCTATCTGCTGAATAACCTGCAATCGTTGCGAATATGCATCTCTTACACTGGGATCAATAGCAAAAATTTCCTGAAGGGTCATTTTTGCTGGGTTGGCGGGATTGATATTGCCTTCTAATCTTACCTCATTATTGGTGTGATGCATATAATTCTCCGCTCCGCCAGTATTGACTCCAATATATTCTTTGTGCAACTCTGTATAGTCTTGATTTGGTACACTGTCTGTTTGAGTACTCTGAGTGTCTCCTTCTACAAACTCTGGTGAATGAAACTGTGTTATATAATCCACTGTACTGTCATCTTCTAGAGGATTATGTTGCGAGATATAGTCAACAGTTTCATCGTCTTGCAATATATTATTGTCCAAAGACGGATAGAGACTTGCAGATTCTTGTCGTGGAGTAATCTGTGCAAAGGGTGTAGTCCGTAAAGGGGTGTCTCCTTCTGACCATGGGTCACTTTTCGATGCCATTGTTCGATCGATTTTAACTTTTCGATAGTTTTGGGCCATGGTGAAAGAAACACAATATGCACATTTAAAATGTTAATCTGTTTGGGTGGTCTTGTCCTTTTTATTGTCTTTTGGCAACTTTTTAATTTTACGTTTCTTTAACTTTTTGGTTCGTTCCACTACGGGGTTTGCTTCAGCTGTTCTGAGCGAGAGGGCTACGGCTGTGGCTCGCTGAGAAGCCGGGATGGTGTTTCTTCTTTCCTCGGGTATGGTTGCCACTGGTGGTGTTTTATCTTCATCGGATGAAGGGTCGTCTGGTATTTCATTAGAGGCCATTGTAATGCTATAATATGCGTCCTTAAGATCTATATTGTCTAGAGATAACTGGTGTTTAGTAATAGTCATTGTCACTCAGCCATTGTTGATGTCTTTTGTTTTGGATTTTTTCCTGAAATATACGATCTCGTCTCTCCCTAGCTTCTGTGGAACGAGTATTTTTTCCGTATACATAAAATGTTTTACTTAATTTATTGCTGAGTGTCGGTTTCTTGGCGAAATAGCCCTGCTGATTAAATGGATGATTAGTAGCACCAGTAGTATCCCTCCGCTGGTAAGTACCACGGGTCTTGGGGTATGGGCCGCTGTGTACGGTGACTCTCGGGGGAGGTATGTATTCTGCCCCGGCAGGGATAAGCCTCCTTGACGGGGGCGGCGGCGCAAGCAGAGGTGGATGCGCGGCATCTAATTCCGCGTCCCAGTCTGAATCTTCATCTGGGAGTACACTGGGAGGTGTGTCTCCCCAGTCTTCTTCTTCATCGGGTGGACTTAGTTGGTCATTAGATTGTTTGTGGACAGGTTGTTGATTTGAAATTGTTAGTAAAGGAGCTGAATTTTGTTGCTTTCTGGCATTGATTTCGGCAGGCGCCGATAATTTTGATTTTGTTGCGGCAAGCGCCGCTGTTTGATTTTTCGTGGGTGTGGGGGGAGGTATTAGGTCGTTTACCAATTGAGGTAAATTTTGATTATTATCTACTGCGTCGAAGAATTGGTCTTCATCTGGATCTACGTCGAGAAATACGATATCCTGATCCAGTTTTGCTTTTAAAATGTGATCTGCCAATGGGTATTTAGAATTTTTCTCGCATTTGAGTTGGCTTTCTTTAGAGTTTAAGATCAATTTGGAATGAGAATCAGTCACTAATACTAGTTCTGATTGTAATTGTTTAATATCAGTAGATATCTTTTGCAATTTTTCGGTAATTGAATTATCCTGACAAGCTTTGAGTAGCTTATTATTTTGGTCCCCACACTCTTTATGTAATCTAGCGAATGTGACAATTAAAGATCTATATCTTTCGTTCTGTGATGTTACCAATTTGCTCAAAAATGTTATTGCCTTTAATTGGCTCTTATTTATGGCATCGGAAATTAAGCCATAAGTTTGCACTTTAGTAATTTTGTGGAAGTGCTCATATTTACGTATAATTTGATACAATTCAGCCCCTAGAATAGTCGATTGAGCAGTGGGATGCTCATCTTCTATATTATCTAATGCGTCTATAGCTTTTAGTAATGTTTCGTTTGTTAATAGATCTGAATCTAAACCTGCCCACCTGTTCTGCAGCTCCTTCTGCTTTAATTCCTTTAATTTCTTGTCCTCTTCCAGCTGGGCTGTCTTTTTCTTTATTTCTGCTTGAATACGTTCATTCTGTCTACTTTGTACTATTTGCCAAATAGGTTGCGGTGCTCCCGGTGTTTGAAATCCTGGTGCAATATCATCCGATGTATTGTTCAAATCACTTTTTGTTGCTTTCTTATGGGCTTTCACCAGTTGTATCCTTTTCTGTTTAGGTCCAGTTAAGTTTCTTACTCTTTCTATGGCTTGCAATGTTCCTAAAAATACGTCTGGTGGATTTGTCTGGTGTAGTGTGCGATGAAGATCAACCAAAAAGTGAATTGTCTGGTACAGTCGTCGGGCAACACGCAATGGTAAAAGTAACTTTCGTGTATAATGGTGCAATTTAGCCTGTTTAATTCCAATATATATCGAACTGAACAGTATAATGTTCCAAAGTATTCCGATAAAAAAACTGTTCCCTAAGCTAGTGTAACTAGTGTCTGGGATTATCTGTGATACGAAGTTGAACAAAAATGCTTGATCCATGTGTCCATTTCTAATTTTGTGAATTAATCCGGCAAATGCCGGTGAAATTGTTAAACTTTTGTTATATAGGAGGTATAAAAACCTTTTAGTTGATCAACTTTGTTCGGCAAGTGCCGATAAAACATGTTGCTAACTCAATATTTCATTTTTAAAAAAAAAATTTTAATGCTTTTCGAGAAATTTTGAATTTGTGGTTGATCCTAAAACGTTCTTAGGCTAGGACCTCCATGTGGTAAGTAGCTAAGCTCGGGTGTGCGGTTAGCTGGCTACCCGTGCTGGCTGCTTCCTTCTTAGTGTGTATTGCTACGTGTCTAAACTCCGTCTGTCTGCTCTAGCGGGCTGGCGGTTAATAAAAGGGGTAAAATAGTGGGCGGAGCCTACGTGCGTAGCCGTATTATCCCCGGCATGCCCCCGCTGAATTTTGCGTAAAAATGGGTAGTTTGTAAGCTGCGTATTTTTACGCAGTAAATTTAGCCTTTTTATTGGTGGTAAGCAATAGTAGCACTAAGTAGGTTTTGTGTAACAGCCAGTGTCTTCTTTTCTTGCATAATATTTATGCGCCAGCATATTTATTTGTAAATATATATAATACAATATGTTCGTAAAAATATAGCATGCATGTTTAATATATATATATATATAGTAGTATTTAATCGTTCTATGAATCCTATAAATTGTGTAATGGTTTAATATAAAATTTGATTAAATATACGTTAAATTAAACGTTATTTCGGTTAATAATTATGTAGCAATATTTCTATATACTCGTTGGCATAGACGGTAATAATTCTTATTTCTAAATGTTCGTAAATTAATAGTTCATGTTTTAGAATTCCGCTTCTTGATAGTTGGGCGGATGTCCTATTGCTTCAGCTGCTGGTGGCTGGTACGGTGGTGCATTGGGGCCATTTCTGCGTCTGATATCCATAATCTGCTCTAAGATACGGCCCATGACTCTGATATTGTAGTGGTTGTGTGGTCTTATACTTGTTAAGTCATGTTCGGTGAGTAGTGATACCCATCCTGTGCGAGGTAAACGAACTATCTGGTCCATGTTATTGCGTATTTCAATGTCCTGCCAGTCAATGTCCATTTGATAACAACAACAACAAAAGCGATTAAGTTGTATGGCATTCGAGTTTGGCATCCTATTGATTGTCAACTGCGAAGGGTATAAACCCACACTAGCGAAGTGTGCCCAAATTGTCTTTCCGGAGTCGATATTGGTCACTTCTACAAATATATCAGTTCTGGCGTTTCCTCTTAGAATCCTGCTCAATGGGTACACGGGAAATCCTGTTCGTAGTATGTCCGATCTATTGCGACACGCTTTATAAATCTTATAGATGACAAAAGCTGCAGTGAGTAGTATGGCGACTATCATGATTGATAGCGAGCCTGCAGTCATACCTGGATCCTCATGTATTCCATTGTCATCTGGATCGGATGGTAATGTGAATATAGGCTGTAAAGTTGGTGCCCCTTTTGCCTTTGGTACCATAACAAAGTCATTATCCATTGGTACTTGGGCCATGAAATAGGATACAGAGCTTTCTATATAACGTTGTTTAGTAAAGCACCAGGCTGCGATTGCTATGAAAGCTATTGCGGCAAGCGCCGTAGACAGCCATGATAAAATTGTGCTTGCTTTTTCCCACCAGGCAGCTTCCTTCATGAAACGGTTAAAGTTTTTCTGTGATTTTCGGAAATCTTCATTTGTTCGGAACCATTCTTTGTCCTGGTCCTCTACCATTCCAACCAATACTGTTTCTAGCTCTGCGTAGACTTCTTCCGTGGTGTTGCTGAGGACATCAAGACGTTCCGTTGGCTGGAAAACTTGAAGATTGGGTAGATCGTAAATTGGTATATCGGTTTGCAATTGTGTCATCATTTTCTTCAAGCCGTCTTGAAGAGGTATGCCGATCTTATTTTCTAAGTAATCAAAGACAATTTTATTTACAGCATAATATGTAGTGAAATATCCATCTGTGGCTTTTGTCGTGCTAGCGCACGATTGGGTTGACTGTGTGAGGTAATAGTTTCCTGCTGATAGCGCGCACTCACACAATTCAGTGCGGTTTATTATTCTATATGTGGAATATTTAATATTAAAGGGTCGATTAGAAGGCTTGCACACCAATGTCCATGGTTGAGGTAAATTTGAGAGAACTATTTGCTCTCCTGCATCTAGAATCTTTGGTTCATGCGGTTTGTTAAACAGGACTTTGGTTGTGCAATTGTTTGCGATAATGTTACTAGGTGATTGGTAGTATATGGCGGATGTGCAGGTGTGTACCTGTCTATTGCGTAAGAGATGTGCATTTTCACAAAAGTATACATTAGCTATTTTTCTGCATAAATTCAGCTGAGCCTGTGTCATTGGTATAAAATTGTTATTAGTAAGTGCTATATATTCAGTGTCAGGTTTGATGATCGTGTACTGATGATTTATCCCTTTATATGTTTCAGCATCCATTGGCACTGGAACCGTGTTAATGCTATACAGTGACATAGGTATTTGGCCTTTAAATTTAATGAAAACTGGTATTTGTATTAATAAGTGGTCAGCAGTGTTAGTAAAAGCTACAAGTTCATGCCCATAATATTCATAAATGTGTTTAAATACTAACTCGTAGTTTGGTGCAGTTGTCTTCATGTCGTGTGCCATTGCGTTCAAATATGTCTCCAGTATCTGTGGTTCAATAATTTTATGTGTTAATCTGCCAGATGCTAATGCATCTAGTGCGTAAGCCATATCGTAGAAAACTTGTTCATAGTTATCATAATAATTTGAATATTTCTGCATAACCTGTATGTACAGTAGAAAAAAGTTTTGTATGAATTTAATCGCAAGGTGATGGTTATTTAACACTTTATGAGTACGTCTGAACTTTACATTGACCTCTTGATATAGGTACTGGAGTCGCCATTGCATTTCTCGTAGTCCGCGCTGTGTTAATTTTATCTCATCCTTTGCTGCTGTCAGCGCTGCAAATGTAGTTTTTGCCATCATCGAAGTACGGTTATGGAGGGTCTGTATCTGTGAATGTAAAATTTTATCATTTGTTTGTAATGCTTCCATTGCTTTTCGCATAGCTTTGTTTTTCCTGTAATTTGTATAGGAATTGAGACCTTTTATTATTAATCCTCCAATAGTGCCTATTCCTGTAAATAAAAGAGTGGCACTTCTTTTGCCTCTATTATGGTCTTGTGTCATTGTCTGTGTTGATTTAGAGTAGATATAATCACCCTGAGACGTCTTTATTGCGGATCCGTTTTTTGTTTTGAATATTTTGTTAGGCAATATTGATGGTAGGAAATGTTCAATAACTCCTTGTAATTTAAGTCTTTTCTCTTTTATCCCTACCATATAATCATCATAAAAATCTGCGAATGCTTGGCATACAATATTGTGTATTGGTTCATCATTTAATGTCTCATTATCGGAAAATACCGATGGATTATGTACTCGATGTGGTCCATAATTATCGCAATGTGGAAAAACTGGTGGCGAAAATTTTAAATCTTTAACATTTGGTAGTCTAATGGCAACAAAAAGATATCTTCGTTGGAGATTTTGTAATAACATACCTTGATGTTCGTATAGCATGCCATATTCAGGTCTAAGCACAGGTTCTTGAATCATTTCTCTTTCGTAATCATATTCTTGTGGTTGGTTGTACTGAAAACCAGTGGCTCTCTTTCGTCTTGTGAGTGGTTTGAGAGTTATTAAACCATCATTCTCGGTAATTGTTGGCATTTCTTTATTTTCTTTAGGTACTTTTCGTGCAAGCGCACGATATTGAATTGGTGCTGTCGATTCAAACTTAATAGAAATTTTCAGATTTTTACGTGCCCAATTGTGAACAAGTAATCCGAATAGTATATAAGCAATAATTAGTGTCACTTTAGCCATGATTAGTTCTTCAATCAGGTGCTTCGGTTATAACTGGTAATGATGTATCTTGTAATCTCTTTGTATTCGATTCACTATTGTGTTCTAACTGCAAATATTCGTCGTGTGTTTCTACAATGCCCTGCGGGGTATTAAGTGGGCCGGGCTTAATTCTGTTCACGTGGTAGATTTCTGGTAACACTCTGTTGGATAGGTCTTTCAACTGATAATGGGTTCTGTCTAATACTGTATCAACAACCAATGGGCCAACGAAGTCTTGTCTAAACTTCGTGGTGCCTGTCTGCAGTGTTGATGCATGGGGTGCTAACAAGTAGATTAATTTCCCTGGCGGATAATATTCTTCGTT